>JAEIJG010000570.1:0-23739 GCA_037289395.1 Beauveria scarabaeidicola
TTTACTTAGAATTCTAGGGTTTTCCCCTGTATCTTAGGCAGCACATATACTATAGAAGTACCGCATGGCCTATAGGCTAATCGGAGTAATATACATACATACACACAAGTACCTACATCACCCCACTGTAGGTAGGCACTAGGCAGGTATCCATAGGTAGAAGCCCAGCTCCGTACTTGTCTTTGGCACGCACACCTGGTCCTGGGTAACTACTTAGTCAATGTTTCATTAAACAAACGGCGCCATTTGAAGTTATTGCAATGTTGAGTGGTTGGATTTTTGATGGGATATTATTATTGCTTGTTAGGCCACTGTACAAAATGCTCAGGCTCGTAACTTCTAGCGCCCTTCTAGCGTCAGGCTGTTGCTCCATTCTTTGGCTCATCAGGCGATCCACTCTGAGAGGCACTCCCAAGGGACTGACTGGTCTTATTAGAAACCGAGTACACTCGTTGCCGGTCTTCACTACGTGTCAACCACACCACCAGAATTATCAACCAATTTATGGGGACCTACTATGGCTAGGCTCCGATCCTACGCCGGCCACTAAAATTTATATAGGAGTAGAAGTAACTAAATAGATTAACTATATTTTACTATAATAAATAGAAATATATATTATTAATTCTAGGAAAATTATATAATAATAAAAATTATACTATAATAATTACTAGCTAATTATATTATTACCTACTATACTTTCCTCTCTTAATTAGCTAGTATTTATAAGTAAGCCTCTTATATCTTTTATATATCTTAATTATTATTAAATTTAGCGTCTTAGGAGCCCTTAGTGCCTATAAAAGCGCTACTAGAGGGTTCCTTAGAGAGTGCCTTAGAGGAGGCATAGCTCCTAAAGTTAGCTAGCTTAGTGGCTTTATTAATAGCCTTAAGCCTAATATCTTCTAGCTTAATAGCTCTAGTAAAGCGCTAATAGGCCTAAGGCTAAGCTATACTAGGCATATATAGGTTATCTAGGTTATTAGCCGTGAGGTTAATTAAGTTAGGCGCTAGCGCCGGCGCTAGCGAGGCTCTAGCCACGCGCTAAGCGCTAGCACGGTTAGCGTGCTAGGCGTGCTAGCGCTTAGCGTGCTCCTATGCCTTAAGCCTCTTAAAGAGGCTTAGGTCACGCCTAGTTCCTTAGGACCTTAACCTATGATTTTTACCTTTTAGGTATATTTTTAGTAGGTTAAAAAGTAGCTTAGGGGGCGCCTCCTAATATATACTAAGATACTACTAATAATAATAGATATTATCCTCCTAAATTAGCTAAAGAGTCACTTTAAGCCTTATAATTTAGTACTAGTAGGGTAGGCTATATATAATAGTAATTATATAATAGTAGGGCTCTTCTAAAAGCTAGTTATAATAATCCTCTTAAACGTGGTTATACTCTCTTATAATAAGTTAAAGTGTTATACTTATAACCTAGTCTCTAATATAGGAATAAAGAATTTTACTAGTAGAGGTTAATATTTAAGTTTACCTTAAAATTAGTATTAAATTAATATTATTCTTTTATATTTCTTATAAGAGCTTTAACTATAAGAAGACCTATATAATATTACTTATTAATACTATAAGGGTAGACTTTATTTAGGAATAAAGCCCTTTAGCTACTAATATTATAGTATACCTAAAATAAAGCTTTTAATTAACCTAGAATTTAATAATATTCTAGTGGTACTTTTAAAGTTATATTTTAATATAGTAATTAACTACCTTCTATAGGAATTTATCTACTTTTATAAATTCTAATAAATTATAATTATAGTTATACTATAAGGTAGAATTAATAAGGTTATTCTAATCGTTAATAAACTTAGTATATAATAAGTCTTCTACCTATTATTATTATTATTTATTTACACTAATTAGACTATATATCTATCTAGTCCCACTATTATTTATAAGTAAAAGAAAAACTAGAGCCCCTAGAGGAAAACCCTTACTTCTTTCTAATTACTTTAGTCTTATATTAGCTTCTAGTAGGGTCCTATAAGGCCCCTCTTCTTAATTAAGTTTCTTAGGGGGGGGGTATTAACTAGGTCGCTAGTTTAGGTCTAGGTTAGGTCCTTAGCTATAAGTTAGCACTCCTAGCTTTATCCTCTAATTTAGTCCTAAGGGCGCCTTAAGGGCATAGGGGGGGGCTTAATTTTACCCTTCCTAGCTAATCTAGGCTTAGGAAAAAGGACATTCTATTAGGGCTAAGTTATCCCCTAGCAGGTATCTCTTTACCTTTATAATAGCCTAGTTAGTACTTCTTATCCCTAGTATACTTCCTTATACGCTTATAATAACTATATTTATATTTATTATTATTCTATAAACACTATATAAACACACTTAGTAACCTATATATTAGGTTTACCCTAGGGTTATATTAGCCACTATACTATCCCTATATATCCTCTTATAATTAATATAATAACTACTTATTAGTCTCTACCTAGCTAATCTATTACTATTACTAGCTAGCTAGTAGAGATAAAGGAGGCCTAATTCCTTAATTCCTAGCTTCTTTTTCTTTCTTTAATAACTATATTAATTATATATCTCCTTTCTTCTTACTTACGCTTTTCCCCTACTATCCTTATATATTATCTACTTATACCTATAGCGCTCCCTATCTATAGACTTAAGCTAACTATATATAAGAAACTCTATACTACTATTATTACCCTTAAGTAAGTAAAATATTCCCCTTAACCTAGTCTAAACTAGCCCTAACCCCTATCCTAACCTTAGTAAGATTTTTAATAACTAATCTATACCCCTTTACCTCCTACTATAGTAAGTAACTTCCTCCTCTTATTAGCTCTAATTTAGTATCTAATTAATATAGCCTTATTATTACTTTACTACTAAAATCTCTAAAGGAGATAAGGTCTTACCTTAGAGTAACCTTAAGCTTATATAAGATAACCCTTAGGTTACCCCTTATAGCTACTATATTAGCTAGATAAAAGATTCTAGTAAGTTAACTTATTTCTAGCCTACTTATATATATTATTTCTAGCTTAGCTTTAATTTATTCTTATTAACTATTTTTAGCTAGTACTAGCTTATATACTAAGTATATATAAATAAAGTAATATTACCTTTATATAAGTCCTCTTTAGTCCTAAGTTAATCCTAATAATTAATAATAATAAGTACTACTTATAGTTAAGCTAAGTATAATTACTATCTAGGGCTAGCTATAAGATTACTCTATAGCTACTTTAGAGGTAATCCTAGCTAACCCTACCTTTAAGTAGTTAATACTAGCTATATCTTAAGCCTACTATAACACTAGTAGTATTACTACTAAAGAGGCTTAGGACTAGGCTTATACTATTAGAGGGGTTTACCCCTCTATTACTATTACTACTATACCTACTACGCCCCTTACTACCACCACACCCCCTACCCCCGCCGCTAACCCTATAGGCCCTAGTTAGCCCCTTACTATAGCTAACTAGGCCTTACTCTCTAATATCTTATTAGAGCTACGTTATGTCTCCTACTAGTTAGGAGTTTTAGTAGACGCTACTATCTACGCTAACCCTAGCCTAGCCCCTAGCCTAGCCCCCGCTACCTTTATAAACACGCCTATTACGCCTATTAACCCCCCCCCTATACTTATTACGCCTATAGCCCTTATTATACCTACTATAGCCCCTAATAGCGTCTAGGGGCCTACTATTAACCTAGGCTTAGATAATAATAAGGGTCTTATAACCCTAGAGTAGCCCTATCCTATAACTACTAAGGGCCTAAGTAGGCCCCTTTCCTTTATTCTTTTAGTAATAAGACTAATATTTAGCCTAATTAGCCCTATTTTAGCTCTAGTATAGCTTTTATTTTAGTTTATTTTATTAATAATATCTAGTTCTTTTATACTTAACTCTTCTTTACTCTAGCCCTTACTTAGCCTTAATTATAAGCTAATATTTATATATATTAGTTATCTTTCTTTATAAACCTACTCTACTATCTTTTTACTTTTAACTAGATTATTAAGGGTATAAAGGATATTATATTATTCTTATAATAATATTACTTTAGGGATATTATCCTTTCTTATTAGCTTATATTAGAGTAATATATAATAAATATCTTTTAGACTACTCTAGTATTAATATACTTCTAACTTATAGTTAAGGATATAGTACTTATAAAGGAAAGCATTTAATCTAATTTTACTTATCCTAAGCTATATTATAATAAAGCTAATATAGTATAAAGAGTATAAGATTAGGGTTACTCTAGCCTTATATCTAAGCTATAATAGCTTATATACTAGGAAGAGTATAAGGTATCTTACTCTCTTTTAACTCTTAGTTTCCTCTTATTTCTATTTTACTTATTACTTTTAGTTTACTTACTTACTAAGTATATATTAGTCTCCCTCTAAGACCCCCTTACTTATTTTTAGTAAACTACTATAAAGCCCTTATATTAGTAAGGTAATTTGCTTTTTATAGCTTCTTTATAGTAGTATAAGAGAGATTATTTAAGCGGTTATATAGTAGAGCTAGGCTATAGCCTTATTAGCTTCTTATTAGTTTAGGGTCTTACTTTTCTTTATTAATAAATAAATATTTATTAGGAGGACCTAAAGTTTTATCTTAATATAATAAGTAGGGGTTACTTTAAAGGCTCCTCTAATAACTTATAAGTACCTCACCTATAGTTTATAAAAAGGCCTTACTAGGCCCTCTATAAGCCTACTTCCTAGGTGATACTATACTATAACTCTAAATAATATAATTAGATAAATACCTTAGAGGTAGATATCCCTTACCTCTTAGACCTAGGGGCCTTATAATTTCCTTATAGTTACTTATAAGGCCTAAAGTACTAACTTTACCTTACCTAATATTACCTTAATTTACTTTCCTTACTTAAGCCTTATAAAGAAGACTATACTAAGTAGATATATACTTATAGATAACTTAACTATCTTACCTTTAAGTATAAAGAGGCCTAGGTCTAATATATACTTATACTAGAAGTATATTAATTTAAATTTTAGTATTAAGAAGCTAAGGTAGTAGGTTTAAGACTACTCCTAGTAAATTAACTAAGTAGTCTTAAGCCTATACTTTATCTTATTATAATTCTTCTTTATATATAAGAGATTTATATTATCTATAAACCTAATAGTCTATAAGCCTAGGGCTACCTTAAGGGCTTTATAAAGTAAGCTTATAAATAAGATAAAGAGAATTAGGGATAGTAGTAAGCCCTAAAGTATACCTCTTTATAGTAGGTATTCCTTTATTAGGCTACTATTAATATAAAGCTAGGTCGTCTTATTACTAAGGAAGGATTATATTAAATTTAAGATTTACTCTAGGTATCTAAGATATTAAAGCTCTTAGATAAGTAGATAGTAGTTTATATTATTAAATACACTAGTAATATCTAGTTATAAGAGTAATATAGCTCTACCCTAGGCCTAAGCTACTAGAACTAACTCTACTACTAGTAAGATTACTATCTTTATTAACCTCTTTCTCTTATTACTTATCTATCCCTCTAGGAGGAGCTAGTACGCCTCCACTATAGCTATAATACGTATAGCTAGGATCTTCTTAAGTAGTTTCCCTATTATATTTAAGAGGGTTATTAGTTACTAGCCCCTTATTATCTAGAGCTTCTCTAGGGATTTTCCTAGTTTTTAAAGTATAACTATAGTACTAATATAGTACTAGGCTAGGAAATACCTAGACTCTAGGGATATATTAAATAACTTAGCTAGTGTCTAGTAGATAAGAGAGCTAAGGGCTTTTAGTAGGCTATATAAGACTCTATCTAGACCTAGTATATTTTAGGTAGAGTAGCTTTATAAGGTGTCCTTTACTTCCTCTTCTATAATTTATACTAGGATCTTAGCTATATCCTATAGTAGGCGGGCCACTAGGTATTTACCGCCTAAGTCTAAACTAGGGCCACTCTCTATAGGGGGGGGAAAGAACTTTTTAATAAAGACCTCTACTTTTTCTTCTCTTATCTATACTAATAACCTCTAGTCTAGTTAGGCTAGTACTAAGATTATATCTACTATATATCTTACTATATATCTCTTAGCCTACTAGTATTACCTCTATAGGGCTAGGGCGTCTCCTAATAAGTCTAGGTAAGTTCTTTAGATTACTTATTATACCTTAGCTAAGGCTTAGGCTTAGGCCTTCCTTACTATATTTATTATATCCTAGTTAACTTAGTTTTTAGATCTTAAGGCCCTTTACTAGGCTTATCTTATCTTTATTATTACTCCCCTTATTAACTCTAACTACTAGGCTAGTTATTAGTCTTATAGTAGCCCTATCTTAAGGATAGCCTTCTTAATAATATCTTTAAGTACTAAGGTAAACTAACTATATACTACTTTTACTTATAAGGAATTAAATATTAGTAACTTAGCTATAGCTAAGAGCTAGGCTATTACCTTTACTAACGTGATATTCTTATTAATTTTACTCTATCTCTTTACTCTAAGGGTTACCTTTACTTAAAGTACTTAAAGTTCTAGTAGCTATAAGGAGTAGTCTAAGCTATATAAGTCCTAGTCTAAGGATATATATTAGGGTCTTAATAATAGAGAGGCCTAGAGAAGGTCTAAAGTACTTATATAGTAATTATATCTATACTATATTACTATTCCTAATAGGGTAACTAAGGTAGTCCTAGTATAGGTTAAGGCCTTAATTATCTTATTAGTATATAGGGATTTCCTTTTATATAAGTCCTAAGATAAGTAGTAAAGATTAAAATCTCCTACTATAGCTTTTAGGACTCTTAGTGCTAGTAGTATATCACCTATAAGTTAGCCTAGGTTTATACTAGGCTCTAAGTAAAGGTTTATAAAGATAAGAGGACTCTTATAGAATTAAATATAGTATATATTATCTCCTACTATTCCTTCTTAGGTAGATTTATTAATTCTTTTATAAATATAGGTTATTATTTACCTACCCCCCTAGAGGCACTAGTATAATACTAATATAGGGGTAGGTAGGGGGCTACCTAGTAATACTTCTTAAATTACTATAATATTTAGGCTATCCTCCTAGTAAAAGGCTAACTATATATTATTATTATCTTTATAAATATTCTAAGAAAGGATCCTTATTTATTTATTTAAGTAAGGCTAGCTTAATTATAACTATATCTTAGCTTAGTTCTAAGGTTATAAGTAATAGTAAGAGGGGGGGGAGGAGGTTCTTACTCTTAGTTAGTAAAGTAAAGGCTAATAATAGGAAATCTAAGGCCTAGCTCTTACCTACCCTAGGGGCTAGTATTGCCCTTTAGAGGATTCTAGTTAGTAATACTAGTATAGGTCTTATAAATCCCCCTTATAGGTTAGTAAAGTTAAAATTTAGCGTATTAGTTTATACTAGGAAAGGCCTTTAGATAGCTAACGTAGCTAAGGAGGGGTCTAGTGGGCGCCCCCTTAGGCATTACGCGCTCCTAGCTCTCTTTAAGGGTAATAACGCCCTTAGAGACCTTAGGGCTCTCTCCTCCCTTAGGCGGTAAGATTTAAACTATATTAGTTAGAAGTAATACGCCTCTTAGGCTTAGCCCTAGTATTACTTTATTATAAGGTAGTCTTAGGACTATACTAGGTAATTACCTTTATAGTTTAAGTACTATTCTTTCTTATTATTTACCTTAGCTAGATATAACTTAGTCCTTAAATAAGACTAATATATATAATAACTATAATACTTTTTATTTTAATAGAACTTTCTTATATATTTATATTAGTAATATCTAAAGTACTATAGGGGCTAGACTATATCTAAGAAAGGTTTATATTAGAATACTTATAAGTTAAAAAAGACTTTTTATTTATATAAGTAGTTTATTATTTTTATATTATAAGTTCTAATAATAAGTAAAGCCTTTATCTTAGACTTAAACTAAGGGTAGTATACTTTTATAATAATAATATTTACTTTATTAAAGGTAAAAAGTGTTATTATAAGGTTAGTTATATCTTATAAAACCTTACTAAGTAAGACTACTTTAATAACTATAGTATAGACTTATTAAGATAGAGTTACCTCTAGGCTAAATATAACCTTTACTTATAACTTATTCTTTATATATTTCTTTACTTTTTAATAAAAGGTTAAGACTATATCTCCTAAGGGGAGGCAGCGCGCTATTACTATAGTATTAATATAGATTACCCTATTAACTACTATTATAACCTCTTAAGGGGACTAGTTCTTAATCTCTTAAGTATATCTTCTAGTATTAATAACTAATTCTTATTTATACCTAGCTAGGACTAGCTTTACCCTTAGGCTAGCCTAGTTCTAGGCTACTATTACCTTAGTATAAGACTATACCTAGGTTAATAGCTAGGGCTACCTAGCGCTCTAGCTCTCTTTAAGTATTTATATAACTATTTCTTTAATAATAGCTTATACTATCTTATAATTAATTAGAATATTAGCCCTTATTAAGGCTACCCTAGTCTTACTTTAGGCCTATATTTATTTATATTTAGACTATAATTCCTTCACTTAGTCTTTAAATTTTTCTTTAATTAAAAAAAGAAACTTATTAATTATTTCTCTTTTAGATCTTAGTCTTAGTTAGGCTATAGCTATATTAGGCTTATTATAGTATTATTTAGTTATTAGGATGCGTTTAGGCGTGTCTTTAGTAGTAAATCGCTTACTATGACTACCCCTAGTGAAGTAGCTCTAAGCCGCTATTATCTAGGGGTAGATTTATATATTTTTAAACGTCTAATAGGTTATTTTTTAATTTTATCACTAGATCGGGCTTAATACGGTCGCGCGCCGTTTTCTGCTCGTGAAGTTAATATGTCTTCTACCTATTACCTTATATCTTAGTTAAAAATAGCCTTAGTAAAATACTTTTTATACTATAATTTAATATTTTTATTAATATACTATTTATATAAGTTAAAAGGAATTTTTCTAAGGATTAGGTAGTTAGTAAAGGTAGTAATAAACATAAGATCTTAGTTAGTTATTACTACCTATAGTAGTAGAATTTTAACTTCCTCTAGTACCTTAGTAAGCTAATTAAAAATCTAAGAAAATTAATTAGTATCTTTATATATAATAAATACTATAGTTATATAGAAGACTTATTTAGTTAGTGTTATTATATATATATTAAAAAGAGGAAGGTAGAAATAGTTTATTTTATATATAGTATTATAGATCTATATCTCTAGGTAAAGCCTTAATAATTCTATAGCGCTTTAAGGAATAATTAAAAGACTTTATAAGCGGTTAAAGGGGTCCTTTCTAACCCTAAAAATAAATTTAGAGGAATTTTATAGCTACTTATAGAGCTATTATATTAAGGTTTTATTACCTAATTTATCTTAGTAATAGTATATTAGAATATTTATTATATTATATTTAGTAAAGTACTTAATATTTACTCCTTCTTTCTCTTATAATTATATAAGAATCTTTAAAGGGCTATACCTAGTATTTAATATAGTAATAATATTATTTTTATACTTTTAAATAAGGGGTATTTAAATATATATAAATAACTATAGCTTTAGTAATTTATAATTATATTAGCTAGTATTATCACTAGTAGTACTCTTAAAATACTAGCTATTACCTTAATATTATATCTATAGCTAGAAAGGGTAGCTAGTGCTTATAGCGCGCCTCTACCTTTATATATTAGGGCGTACCTTAAGAGGTTAGAATTAGGCGTATTTATATAGCCTAGTAGTAATTTCCCTAGCGGTGTCTTACTTTATTTAGCTTATAATAGTATATACGCCTATATTATATAATATAGCTTTAGCCTCTTTAAGGCTATTAAAGCGCCTTATAAGGTTATAGGATATTATAGATTAGTCGTGATAGCTTTAAAAATGCGTATATAGTAGTAGTTTTTACGTGGTGGTGGAAGATAGTTTATTAGGAGACACGCGACGCGTTCTTTTAGTGTAGATTACTATGGGGGAGCTGGCTTCGGCGTCCACGCGCTAACCAGCCACCCCCCTAGCCACAAATTGGTTGACAATTCTGGTGGTGTGGTTGACACGTAGTGAAGACCCTCGTTGCCTCTTGCCTCTGCAAGGGCTCGCTGATGGGATCTGGACTATTATCTACGAAAATAGGCGTTCGCGGGTCTTACTTGGCGACTCTTGGGGGCATCAGTCATACGGCAACACCAGTTGTAACCTGTACTGGCGCATCCTGATCAATTGAAATGCCCACAGCACCGCATCTTGACGGCCCTCGCGCGCCATCCGAGATAACGCGGTAGTAACTCTTCCTCGCTCCTTTCCGGCGGTACACGTTAATTACTGAGCGCTTGTTTGTTTGCGTATCGTTGCGAAAAACTTAACACCCTGCCACCTGCTGCCTTGGTACTGGTAAGATGGGCCAATCGTCAGCCAGTGCCGCCCACACTTGCGTCAGAAATATGGGTCTAAATTCTAATCCGCCTCTCATTGCTGTTCGATTGGAACTGGGCGTTCACGATAAAACACACCTCTTGATACATACAAGAAAAATTCAACTACGTGGGGGGGCGGGCATCTAATATTGGAGCCTGCCGCCTCCATACTGTCATCTGATGAGCAGCGAAAAGCCGGGCGCGGTACGCATGCAGGTTGCCTTCATTTGGTGCTACGGCTTGACAAAGGGCCTTGTATAAAACTCAGTATCCGTACGTACCTGCCTACGGATAAGTATTTAGGCTCTAGGTTAAAAGAGAGATAGGTTGGCGCTGCCTAGGTATCCGTGATTTACCGGTACGGGGATCGGCGCCACCTGTAAAAAAGCCCTCGGCACAGGGCTGCGGTACCACCTGGGTACTGGTACGGAGTAGTCGGGACGGAGTCGGAACGGACCTAGAAGAATACATGACTCTTTTCGTACCTAGTTAACTACATAGGTAAGGCATCTTTCGAGTACGTACCTCGCAGCACCTCCCAGTACCTCCCAGGTCCTGGCCAACGCGTACGACTGCCGGCACTGAGGCGCCACAGGCCTCTCGCCATTCGATGCGTGCATCACCCCATGGTCCCATCATGGTTGCATGGCTGCATGGCTGCAAGTCGAGATGGTGAAATACCACGGCAATATTCTGCAGTCAATGGAGATGTGGGTGGGTGGTGTGGTCCAAGCATGTAGCAGCACTGAGCACGTCGAGAATGCGATGCATCTGTCCTGCTTGGTGCTGCCCTTCTGGCTTTGCGCGCGAAATGTCGAGTGGCACAACAGAAGACGCTCTCACTGCTCTGTACTGGTGAAGGTACCTACATAGGTACTAGGTAGGGCCATCCCTGCAATGTCGGGCGGCTCACTGACAGGCGTTCTAGAAACAACGTGCGTGGTACCGCGGTGCGCAAGTCCGTGGCGTGGGTAATTAATAGGTACTGTCGGTACTAGTACCAAACAACCAGTAGCTGTGATTCAAGGGCGGGCTGGGCTGGCCGGACGCCGAGGTAGACCGATGCCATGGTACTCATAAATAGCTACTGAATACAAGTCGCCCGTTGCTCCTCTCTTTTCACAAAATAGGCTGTCAAGTTGTCACAACTTTTACTGACTGGCAAGTGATGAGTGATAACTAAATAGTATGTAGGTAACAAGTTTGGCCCGCTATTGCTTAGCGCCATCCGCAGGCTTTGTTCTTTCAAAGAGTCCACGAGTCCGACCAGGGAGAGGACCCGAGGCCGAGGGCCAAAGGGGCAGCGGAGAGAAGGAGGGGCGCTATGGGCTAAGAGGGGCCCTAATGTCTCTCGCTCTCCCCGGACTGGCTCTCTCACCTAATAGTCAACAGCCCACAGCCCACGCAGAGGCAACGAGAAAAAAAAGCTCCGATCCCACCCTACCTACCTTCCCCCCCTTCTTTCTCCTCTTTCTTCTACGCCATCTTCGCTGCTGCTTCTAAATAAATACTCGACTTTTCGCCCAATGTTCCATACCTTGATGGGTGTATGCTCGATTGCCTCATCAGACGCCCGCTCCCCTCCCCGTCCCGTATTTTTGGTTACTGGTAATATCTCAACACTATCCATGCTTGTAAGTTAATAGCCCTCCCCTCCATTACAAAACTCGGTCGCTCCCACAACCTTCACCAACTTCTTCCTGTTTTTTGACTTTCCAAGTGGCAGACGACCGCCTGCCTAGCGCCAGAGCAGCAGCATCACCCCTGCAAGCCACCAAAATAGAGCACCATTCCACGACCACCACCATTCTAATACCGTCGCCTCCCCGCTTCCAATCTTGTCTCTGCTGGTACGCACTCACACACACTCCCGCACTGTTGTCGACTCTACATTCCCGCGACGCTATTCTCTTACCATTCTCAAATCACGAAGCAGCCTCATCACTGTACCATCGCCTTTTCTCCTGCTACACGTCCTTCGTCGTACATAATTGATCCTGTTGTCCGACGTCGGCAAGCGACTTCTCCCTCTCTCGCCTCTCCTCCCAACATCCGTTACCAGGATTCTGGTCCAGACGTCTTGGTCGCACGCACCGCTCTCTTTGCATGCGTACGCCCTCGTTTCTCACGCCTCGCGTGCTCGCAAACCTAGCGTAATATTTTCTCCGCTTGCCTTTGCAGTCTACAAAACGATTCGACCACGCCCCCCTCCACGCTCTCACCGCGGCCTCTGTTGCCCCCCAGGACGATCTGCTCCAAAATAGCCTCCCTGGGTCTGTTGCAATCACTGCTTGGCCGCCAATAAGGATCACAATCCCTCCGGGATCCAAAGTAGACATGGTTAGCCTTGTGATAGACTTGACTCCCATTCCTACTGAACTGTCCCCGAGACCCTCTTCCGCCTTTGAAGACTTCTACCAAATCGGCACATACTCACGCTCTACCAGCGAGCTATTCGCCTCACGACCAGGATCTCCGAGATACATCATGGCTGCCCATCAACCTCCCACGCTTCGCGACATTCTTGCCGACAACTCGCCGCCGCCTTATACTCTTACTGCCTTTATGGCATACCTCTCTCAAAACCACTGCATGGAGACGCTCGAGTTCACGCTCGATGCCCAGCGTTACGCCAGCATCTACCAAAATCTTGCTTTCGAGGCCAAATCTGCCGCCGATGCCAATGCCCGCCTCTCCGCTCTCTGGCAAAAGCTCATGCAGGTGTACATTGTCCCTTGCGCTCCTCGCGAGGTCAATATCCCCTCGCGAGTCCGCGATCGCCTGCTGATGACGCACTACAACCCCGTACCTCCCCACCCTTCTGTTCTAGACGAGGCCTGCCACATCATTTACGAGCTTATGAATGACTCGCTCCTGGTCCCTTTTCTCGAATCTGTCGTCCCTCTTCACGTTGAGTATTGCGACGAGCAGGTTCGCTCTCCCCGATCTCACACCACTGCCAAGAGCCGAACCAGCCAGAGCCTCGAGTTTGAGGGCCTCACCGATGATAGCGAGGGCAACTCTCCCTCCACCAATGAGCCCATGACCCCTCCTACAACCCCTCCTACCACCTCGGACTGGGCTTTCAATGCATCCCCCGGCGGGCTGCAGCGTGCTGTCGCCGCCCACAACAAGGGTTGGAAAAAGGTGGGCGAGAAGTTGGGCTTCAATCGTAAGGCTTCCAGCCGACGGCCCAACGCCACGTCCTCCTCCTCGAGCGGATTCGATAGTCGCCGTGGTAGCGGGAACAGCAACACCTTATGAAGGTGCGTGGTCGTGACCGCGCCCAACGACGCTGTCAAGATCGATTAACGTGTTATTTGCGATTCGCGAGCAATCCTCAGCTTTGTGCAACATTTCGATGATTACGGTGTTACAGGGCTTGGTCACAGCCCTGCACAGGCAGCCTCCCCGCCACTAACGACTCTTACGGCCGGGAAGCTGAATGGTGGCGCAATTACAAAGCGACTGCGATTTTCCCCCTCCTGTTATTATTTATTGCTTTACGACACTGACCTGGCATCATGAAGGTGATTGATTTACCGGGAGTTCCGTGGGCGCGCATTCAGGCGAAGCGTTCTTGTTCAACAGCTTCATTCTTCCATTAGATGACCGACTTTTTCCCCCTCTAGACATGGCTTGCGATTTACTTTTGACTTCAAGCTGCTTGACCAGCGAGCGACACTGTTATACATTTTAGAGCACATTAGCATGGTGACTTGGAGTTGGGAGTCTTTTTTTTTCTTGCTGTACATTACGTTCCCCCTTTCGGCATTTGCTTAGCTTCTGCTGCACAAGACGCCCGCATGTTTTTAGGGCGCAAAATATTTCTTTCAAATGAGACTTTGGCTCTGCGTGTACGCACCGGACCACTACAATTCTTATATCTTGAATCGGTTTCCTCTCGCTCTCTCCGGATCTTTGTACTCGTGGCACTGTGGCGCATCATCGTAGACGCGTACCTTGAGTTATACGCTCAAAAAATGGACGCGCCACATTTTCTGCAGCGTCTATACCCTTATATCGCAACGGTACCCGCCCACCCGGCAGGCAGTCGAACAGGCAGCTCACTCAAAATAAATCGATGCCTAGGTAGTCACACGCAGCAGCATAACAGGCAAACACGTGGACAGACAGTGGCAATGGACAAGGCCACCATGCTTGAAAATTAGCTACTAAGTTTTCCTCAATGCATATCTTCATAAGCACAGTTCTAATTTTCGATGCAGACGCCTTCAATATACATTTTCAATAGAAATACCTGACAGTGTCGAGCTGAAACTACAAAGGAAGACTCAATTCGAGAATAAGACGAGACGAATAATGACATGCAATCACGCGGATAGATGCACACGCACACATAAATGCGGAGCATGTATTGTCTCATTCTTGCATCGTCAAGGCAAGTTGCATCTTGCCGTAGAAGGACACCTTGCGTCGGACGGGCACATTAACCATTTATGTTGAAGTGGGTAGGGGTGAGCGTGAGGTGTTGCGCCGCCGCCAGCGAGCGCCCTTTGGACCTACTTTCTATCTACTACTCGTCGTCGTGGTCAAAGTGAGGAGTCTTGTTTGAGTATTTGTGAAAACCGTTATTATTAGCTTCCCATTGTCCATGAGCCCCGCAAATCCAAGGTAATGAAGGAAGGGAAGTCGGCTGGCGTTCGTAGATGTCTAAGTCGAAACACGGGCCTTGGTGTATGACTCGCTAGCCTAGGCAGGAGCGCGTCTTGGCTTGCTACCCATACATCGCCCTTCTGCTAGCCCAGCAAGAGGGCGCGCTGTACGAATATTGAACATGGTCACAGTTTGAAGACGGAGCGGCATGATACCGCCCTCTCTGCAATAGGTGTGATGTTGGTACAAAGGGCAGACCCCTCTTCAGTTCAGAGCACCACCAGTATAGCTAGAACTTGTTCAGTCTTCCCGGGGCTTATCATGTCGCGAGTACATATTCCACTCAAGCGAGCTCGCAAAATCGAGCTTGCCCTGCTCAACCTGCTTACGGGTGGCAGACAGCATCGGCTGGGGGAGACCCATGTACTTGAGAAAGTCGACAGCTGTCGGGTAATAACAGGTCAGTCTACTAATCAATAACCACCGCGGCAGGGATGGGGGTAGGCGGGGTGTGGTCGAACGTACTATCATTCCATTCCCTTTCTTGTCTGCGATGATCCCACTTCAGTTCCTCTGCCATGATATCGATAACCTTGGGGAGAGCCTCAAGGGCTGCTTGGGCGCTGAGGAAGGCCAAGCGTGTGCGTCTCGCCAGGATGTCGACGGGCGTCTGTGCGTACTCGTGTCGGCAAGCATATCGCACCTCGCCATCCACAAAGGGGTAGAGCTGGGAGACACGCTCGCCGCGGGCGGGAAAACGCTGGGTTGTTCGCTTACAAAGAGCAGCAACTGACCAGGCACGGTCCCCGTAGCTTTCAGTGAGATGCTTGGCCACCTCTGTCTCCACGCCAAAGTACTGAATCAAGGGAATAAAGAGTGTCTTGCTGAAGCCATGTGCCCCAATCAATCTCACGTTGTGGGTTTGACACTTGCCATCCAGGATGGCACTATCGTCTACATGGTTGGTTCCACTGACTCGCGGTGCGTTCTCGACTGCTTTGGTATTGAGACCAAACTCCTTGACAGCGACGTCAACGCAGTCCTCGGCCATCTGACGATACGTTGTCCATTTTCCACCGGCACAAGTCAAAAGGCCAGAGCGAGAGACGTCTGTGAGATGGTTGCGCACGAGCGACTCGGTGTTCTTGGCTTTGGGGTCTTTGACGAGTGGCCGAATACCCGACCAGGCGGCTAGAACGTCACCGCGGCGGACACGGATTTCGGGAGAGAGGTAGCGTCGAATTTCATCGAGTATCCATTTAATAGATTCCTCATCTGGAACTGGGTTAGGCGTGATTGCACAAGGCGAGTCTGTGGTGCCTGCAATGGTGTTTCCCTGCCAGGGCAGGAAGAAAATCACACGGCCGTCAGAGGTTGATGGATCCAACAGACCCATTTTGCCCGGACTGTAGTAGCCTGGCAAGATAACATGGACACCCGAGGATGGTGCAACTATTTCCTTGCAACTTTCGTCATCCATCTTACGAATGGCATCTGTAAAGGGGCCTGTGCAGTTGACGACACACTTTGTGCGCACCGTAAAGTCCTCAGTCGGCTTACCATTGCGAACGGCAATATTGTCACGGATTTTGGCGCCGCAAAGATGGCCAGTATCATCCTTAAGAAGGCCGGTGACTTCGGTGTGGTTCGCAACGGTGGCGCCATAGAGAGCAGCCGTCATGGCAATGGAGACATTCATACGGGAGTCGTTGTGGGCACCGTCGTAGTAGACCAAAGCGCCGACCAGGTCCGTCTGCTTGAGCATCGGGAAAGCCTCGAGAGCCTTACTGCGGGTAAGAAAGTAGGAGCTTTCGATGCCTTCGCTTCCGGCAAGAACATCGTAGAACTTGGTTCCAGCCCAGTAGTAAGGTGCCTTCCACCATTTGTCTAGCGGCAACATGATCGGCAGCCACATGGAAAGGTGAGGCGCAGTCTGTAAAAAATACTTGCGCTCCGTGAGGGCCTCGCGAACCAGCTTGTACTGGTTGTAGTCGAGGTTCCAGACAGCCTTTTCAAGGTATCGAACACCACCGTGAACCAATTTTGTGCTTTTGCTACTGGTTCCGCTACTAAAGTCATCACGTTCCACGACAGCAACTCGTAGACCGCGAGTCACAGCATCAAGAGCAACACCAGCACCGGTAGCGCCGCCACCAATCACGAGCATGTCATATTCGTCATCGGTAGAGCTGCTTCCGCTCAAGCGTAGAGCGTCGAGCTGCTCCTGGCGGGACTTGACGTGCGGGAAGCGCGGCATCTTGAAGGAGCCATCGAGGGCATACGTTGGTGGTGGCACTGCGGCGGATGAATGGCCAGGGATATTTCGTGGGCGATAGCTGTAGACCAGGATAGCTCCCGTCGTCACGGCAGCTCCGGGGAGCAGCATGCGACGCAGCAAACGTCCAGCAGCAGGCATGTCGGCGGCCGTGTGCAGGAGACTCCGTTTTTCATAAAGGAGTCAATCAAAGCAGATAAAGCGCAGCTTGTGATGCTTTTCCCGTTCGGAAGCTCTCGTCGCGGGCGGAGTGTTCCTCTGCCGCACTGCGATCTCGACAGAGATGTGTTCCCACGAACTGTGGGCTGGTGTCAGATCGCCAGATTGGCTCACAGATTCACGAGAAAAGAGATCCGCTACCTCTTATTGACGACAAGCTCGAGAGTAGTTCATCTAGCGCTAGCAAGATGAATTGGTGATAAAAGCATGACGATATAGTCGCCGAAACTCATGCGACCCCGCTGGGAACTAGAAATGATTGCATGAAGCTACTAATAGGTTAGCTCAGTGTGCAAGTCCTGTAGGTTGGACTGGTGGCTGGTAAATAAGTTTGGCAGCCAGCCGGCCACAGCTCCATTTTCGCACAATTGAACCTGCTGCTCAGCGCACATTCACCCTGGCTGGTGCTTTTGGCAAAAGGGAACAGGAGGAAGCACAGCTTTCTTCTGATCCGCAGAGTATCATTTGTGTCTTCTCATTTTGTGTAAATTGACGTGGCTGTTCATATTGACTTATATATTGAGCGGCAGCTGTACAGTCCTATTGATCAATTATTGCCTTCCCCCGCTTGCAGTAATTCATCCGCCAACCTTGCGAGATAAAACTTGCGTGTCTCTTCTGGTAGCTCTTGGAATTGCATTGCAATTTTGGCCACCTCCTGTCTGCCCTTTTCATAGGCGGCCAGATCTCTGTTGCCGTACACATCGCGTCCGGTGGCGTACCCGCCGTCAAGATCGCGAAAAAATATATTCACCGCAACACTCATGTCTGTTGTGGGTGTTGCGGTATGCAGCCACAGAGGTGGCAGAAATAGCACGTCCCCGGGGCCAACGATGGCTTCATGAGGGCGTGTACGAGCTAGCTTGGGCGTTTCAAGCAACGTAAATACATCGACGCTGGAGCTAGACGCACCAGGCGCAAATGCTAGATGAGGTACATCGCTCGGCGGAAAAAGCATCATTCTTTTTGTCCCAATAATCTGCGCGTACACATTCGCCATGACCTATTCCGGAATTAGAGACAAGGCTTATGTGAGTGGCAGCTTCTGACTTACATCATAGTGAAGCCACATGTTGACTTTGCCAGACACACGCAACACGGAACTGAAAAGCTTCTTTTTAACATAATCAAGTTGTCTTGGCAGAACGAAATCTGTGGCCAGGTTAGGGAAGTCGTCTTCCAGCTTGGCTGGCTGCTCGGCTGGCTTCTCGTTTGACAGTGAGCGCAAGTACAAACGCTCGCCATTGCTGGCTCTAGCCAAAATAGTGCCAAAGTCATCAGTGACGTAGCGAAAATTCTTCGTGGTAAAATCCATTGTGCAATTATCCGGCTGGCATTCATGTACAACCACCTAGTTTAGGGGTCAGGGACAAACGACCGCGGCAGGACTGCAGAAATTACTCACCTTCTTGTCGCTTCCCACCCTGTCTGTCATATATTCAACGGTCCACCTCTTGAGACAGTCGCCCAGTTGAAGATTCTCGATTACCACTGGCTGGCCGCGCAGGATGATATCTTCAAAATCGGACTCCGAGCTCAAGCTAACGCGTGCGATCGTTGAGATTCTAGCTTTTGCATCAGGTCTGCCTAGTTCACTATCGCCTCTGTGGGCAGAAGTGCTGCTTATGACGCGCTGCGAAGAAATCAATTTGATCTCGGTAGATATCAATCTTCCATCTGCGGCCACTCGGCCACTGTTAAGGATCGTGGGCACTTGGGCTTGGTAGACATTCGTCTCCCAAAATGTACCCATAGAAAAACAGGTCGCACCACCTCCGGCAATAAAAATGCGATCGTCATTATACAATACCGAAGTGCCAATCATGAATGGTTTGGCAGCTGCATCGTCTGGGCACTGCGTGATTCTAGCGAGGTCGACCTTGGATTCTGATGAGGTCAGGCAATACATTGCTTGCCCATCGATGGCCTGGTCTGCACCTATACCTCCGCAGACAAGTGTATTTCCTTGGATTTCGACAGAGCTTGCTCCGAATATAGACAGTTCCGGGGCAAAGTTTTGGTTCATTATCGCAAATGTGATGGTGGGCTTATCACTGGTCAGCTGAGCTGGTTTGGATAGGAGGTGAGAAATATACTTACGTGCTTAGAAGCGATGTCCAGTGTCCATTTGTATTTCTTCTGAGCGAGTAGGCCAGATACTTCAATTCCGCCGCAAAGAAGTCCTGTAGGCTTTCCATTCGAAAAGCCCACCGGACTGTTGCATAGAATGGAGCCAAAGGAAGGCTTTGGCATGTCCCCAGCAATTTCGCACTGGAGCCAGCCTTTTTCGGGATTCAACACGAAAAAGTACTCGGAGATTCGCGAGGGACTTATTTTACCTCCAGCTACAAGAACCAGTGATGTTCCAGCCAGTCGCAACGCAGAATGGCGATAAAGGGGAACCGGCAGCTTCCACGTCGACTGCCAGCTCCGGCCATGATCGTTTCTGAGAAGCCAGCAATCAGACAATGCGTTGGCTGGAGAACCGCGGCCTCCGACAAGTAAGATGCCATAGGATCCCAAGTCTGTAACAGTAAAGCACATGCGCGGCGATGGGCCTGTCAAAGGTAGTACTGGAGAAAATGCGACTCCGCCGTCGAGAGAATAGATATCATACCTATCCTCGCGGGCATTAGAGCCGAGTCCCATCATGTTCAATACAAATTTCCGCCCCTCCACATCCTGAAGTGTTGCTAACGCTCCAAATCGGCGCTTGATGCTGCCAGCAAACGTAGTAAACTGCATATTGAGCTCTTGGCAAGGTTGCACTTTAGGGGTTTGGATACTCGTCCTTCGGATGCCCGTCTTTCCCTTTGTTACGTCTTCTTCCTCGGTTGCTGATGCGTGAAGAACAAAGTAATGGCGTGCAAATAGCATAAACTCTTCCCACTCGTCGAATGGCTCGATGTCGTCGAGAGCGACCCGCTCTTGGGCATTAACAAACTCGCCGCAGGACCAGGCATCCCACAAATCCCATATCCGCACACTTGGCCATCCACGGTTCTTGAACCTTTGAGACTGGTCATTCATGGTCGGATAATACCCGACAGACCGAGGTGGCGTCTTGAGCTTGTCAAAATGCAGGAGCATTGTCTGGGCAAACGGATGACCACGACCATAGGGCAAAATTTGCTCCAGAAGGCAGAACTCGGCCTTACCAACAGAACTAGCCCATTCAAGTAGTCTATCCGCAGATTCTGTATCCATATAAGTGACGGAGACCTCGGCAACGAAGAGAACAGGGCAATCCGACAAATCGACCAGAGTCTCTAGCGCCAGGCGAAGTGCTTGTAAATCACGAAGATCGCATCCAATCTGGCAGTATCTTTCACTCTTCAGCAGCACAATATCTTTGTCAGACTCGGAAACTTCAAAAGATGACCCAAGAAGCTCTTTTAGCTGAGGAGTCTCCAGAACCACAGCTCTCTTCCTGTGCATGAGGTCTGCATAGTCGATGTCAATGAACAATACATCGCTACATTTGTCTCCATATCGGGTATTGGTTTGCCATGGCAAAACATCGCTGTTCGCCGTATTAATATTAGCAATCCAGCGGCAGAGCACGTTTACTCACCTTCCACATCCAAGATTGATGACTACTCTTCGCCCATTAGACCGTAAAAGAAATTGTTTGACAATAGCATCGATTGCTCTAAGTCTCAACCAGTACCCGCGATTGATCAGCGGCGCTCGTCGCTGAAACTTCTTCACAAAGTAGCGAAAATAGTGAGGTTCGTCTGGGTAGTAGAGCCTTTCGACGCTGCGCTTGGAGACAATGCTGCTACTGTTGGTCTGGCGAGTTGTAAAATTAGTCAGTGTTCTTTTTTGTCGTTACAGTTCAGTTGCCGGGCAGCGGCAATGCGCAAACACAGGAATACTTACACCCATGATCAAGTCGTCCAGAGCCTGGGACCTTTGCGCCCGGGCAGAGGCGGGAGGTGTCGCTGTCGACGATCCCGCCGAATCCATATTTTCCCCGTGATTTCAAACTGAGAAATAAGGCGCCGGACTTCATGTGGCGTAGTATGATTCGGAAAGTCTCACGTAGACGGCTACTAGCCAAGTGAAGCTTGCTCATGCTCGATCAGGGCTTTTTTTTAGGTCGAGCGGGCCATTGTGCCAACCTGATTAGGTAACGCGATCGAATTACGTTCAGCCAGCACAATCGCTGCAGCATTCATATACTCATTACTCGCCGTTTCTGTAATATGGCATCGATAATTGTCGGAAAGTTATTTCTTCACGAAGCTCTCGTTACAATACGCTTTAGCGGCTAGAGCGAACAAGGCATGCTCTCAGGACATTGCATTTAAGCTCGCAGCCGCCGCGATCATCCTCCGTGGGCTAGGGGTAACTAGCAACAAAGAGGCTGGTGTAGGTGACAAAAGACAGGGATAGTGAGAAGGCTGAGAACAGTGGAAACATTAACGAAGTGACTAACATAACAGAAGGAATTGAAATAGAGGAGAAAAGAAATACTATTATTACTATTACAAGCTCTAAGTCCTAAGCATATCACTTATAAGTATAGAAGGAGTGGGTGGTGTCTTTGTTGCCCACTTGGGGCCAATAGTAGCTAGACCTCATCCCGACGCGTTCAATCAAAGAAAATTAAAATATTCATCCTATGGCTTGGCCTATATCCAGGGCAATGTTATCGTTACGCTTACGAGTCGCGTGAAGGAGAAATCCTATATTTTGTCATTCAGCCCGGCATTGCTCACAAAGGAAATAGCATCACGAGGTTTTCACCAGGATTGCCCTAAGCCCATGTCTTCCTAATTGCCTTTGAAAATACTTTCCACTTATTTCATCCCAAAAGAGATATCAATACGACCTATGTCAGACTATCTTCTACTTTTTCGTCATGTCTTCTCATGGCAAAAACGTCCGCAACATATCGGTAAGTAGCTTACAATAGAAGAGAAATAAATGACGATGTTGACAAGTTTCTGCACTTTCTATTGGTTTAGTCCCTTGCTTTCAACTTTTTCGGTATATCTACTCATTCCTAGATTGAGGATTGCAGTATGCAGTGGGTGGTGCCTGCTTTATTGTTTCCAAGGCAACGGACTGGCCCTCTCTCTTTCTACTTCGTTCGGCTGTGCACGAATCCGACTTGCCAACGATGCCCCAGAGAGGAGGCATCAATTCAGCGGTATCTTTATATGTATATCGCAAGACGCTGCCTCCGATGGTGTCATGGGACTGTACCGCGGTTCCATGCCCTTTCTCTGTGGGTATCATGGTCTATCGCAGCTTCTATTCTGATCTTTACGACTCACACAAGCCGGTCGCGCTCATCGGGCCGCTGAAGAACAACTTCGTGGCGTCGTTGGGGTTGGCGTGGTGCGTGACGACCTTGTCGTCGAGCATCGTGGCAGGCATTTTACCCACTCGACACGATCTCATCGCCGCATGATGCTGACGTGTAGCGAGGCAGTGAATTACAAAAACGCGGTCGGCGTAGCGCCACGGATTATAGCGCAGAACGAAGTCAAAACTCCTTTGAGCCAATATTCTACGCGCTGTTTCCGATGCCGACGTGCTGGCCATCTCTGACCAAGACCTGCTGATTGTTTCCAGAAAGGCGTTCAAGGTTAAGGCTGGTTCTGGCTACAGCACGTCTGGCCGCGAATACCTGCTTTGCATTCGTCGATGCGTAACACTGTAATAAGCAGTTGACGTGTCAAGTAGATTAGAGGTTTTTGGTGTCTTTGCGCGCTTAAGAGAAGAAGACAGCTTTTCTTGCTGTGCTTTTCGCCGCCACGCCGTGACGTTCCCCTCACCGGCAAGTTCAAACCCCACACCTGGTAAACCACCTGTCACGCCAAAAAACACAGACGCCTGTTCTTTGACGTACAGCTATTGTCCCTTATATGTGACATACCCCCTTATGGTTAGTGGCTAGCCAATCATAACGTGACTGGCGTAGACCGGTTGATTTTTTGTTTGTGGTGGGAGTCGAACACTCGACCTCCCAGTCGTTTTTAAGGGTTTCAGGCAGTCACATCACTGTTAAGATAGCCACGGGGCCTCCAGAGCCCCGCTAGGGTTTCCCTCCCGGGCTCATAACTGTCACGCCAAAAAACACAGACGCCTGTTCTTTGACGTACAGCTATGTGGTTACACATAACCTGTCCCAGATCCACCAAGTTGACCTGTCCCAGTTTGATTCTACCGATGTTTCCCCAGGATGATGCTTGTACCAGTACATATCA
>JAEIJG010000571.1:0-23723 GCA_037289395.1 Beauveria scarabaeidicola
TTTATAGCTAGACCTATTAAATTAGCTTATTTAGTAGTATAATATTTTTATATTAAAATAAAAAGCTTATCTCTTCTTAATAATTCCTAACTATCTATAGTTTTATAACCACTAATTAGTATTAGTATTATAAGGGGTTATATAGTATAATATATAGGGTTCTTAGTATTAATATTCTTACTTACTTAGGGCTATATTTACCCTATCGAGAGTTATAGGTCTATTATATAGTTATGGGTCATTTAACGTAGCGAGCTAATAAGAGCGCTGCATTTAGTGGCTATAGCTAGTGGCTATAACACTTTACCTTGTTTATATTGTTTATATCGCTGGGGTGTGAACAAAATTTATATGTATGCATAGTATGTATGTGTGTGTATATATGCGTTACTTGAACGGAGAAGCCATGACCCGACATTGAAGCTTATATTGCAACATATCGGCTAGAAGTAATAAGTACATACGACCGCCAGGCCAATATATGTTCATCTATTTATATATCGTTTGAGGCTTTCCACGTGTGTATAGGTTAAGCTTCGCATCGGTGGGCGGATAAAATGCCTAGTGACTGCCTTGTTCCATAGCTTCGTAAAGAGGATTCATATACACCAAGGTAATCATATCCATTGCATCTGCCACAGAATGCAGAAAGCACAGGCATCTTAGGTCAAAGCATAATGCAGAGTAGCCATGCCCCCCCCCCTATGCTCGACTACCTAGCCTGACTATTGCTATTAGGAGGTAGTCAATTACTCGGTCTGCCGTTAGACGGACACCAACGAGTGAGCGGGTGCGTGCGTGAGGCAGGGAATTCAGTATAACAGAACTTGTATTCTATCCATCGATAAAATTATTACCGAGCATTATATACGAATAATGTCTAGTCAAGCTCTAGCCAAGTGCCTTGATTATTCCATTTGGCCTGGTCCGGATAAGCCGAAATTTAGAGCAGTTTGCCTGAAACACCACATGGCTAGACCGCGTACTTGTTTGATTAATTCAAAGGCTGCTGAATTGTATGCTCCACGCGTTCCACGGACGCTATCTCGTATCTGTCGGCGATCTATGCATGTACCGGTGCAGGTACAGCTCCGCCCGGTATGCTGTTTGATAAGCCAACACACACGGATGACGGCCCGCTGAACTGTAAAAAAACCGTATTAATGATGGGGCTTCTGACTTGTCCCCTGACCAGCTCATATTACCAAGTCTTCAAGAGCGTGGTTGGAGAGGCCGCCTCCGATGGCTGTATAGAGAGAAAGGAAAATCAACCGCCATAGCAGACGAACCCATGGTACACATAGCAAGTAGAGCATCTTCTCAAAACCCATTCATCAAGCTCCGGGCGGTATTTATCGGACAGTACATACATCGTGTCCCTCGGGTCCGGCACCCTTCATGATGGCCGGCTGCCCGCGATGGACCGAGCCTCGAAGTTTCGCCTTTTCGCCTTTTCGTCTTTTCATAATTAGTTAATTCTCTATTTATATCCTCACACGATACCCTGGAAAAGTAGGCGCCTGCCATTGACAACCAAGAAGCGAGGTAATTATCAATTCCGCCCCACGCAATCTCCATTAATCGCCCTATCTTGTCTGCCAGTGTCAAGAAAGCTTAGCAAACAAACATCAGCCCAAAACCAATAACGGCCGTCGAGGTACTAGCATCATCAGACGAGTAAACTGCCATGACTAGTTATAGCATTAGCCTTATACTTGCTATATTCAACTCGATTTATTTATCGCCATACGGCTTCGCTTGGTTTGCAATGCCACCCTCCTCTTGTACTAGATAAGAGACTTTAATTATATTAATAATTCTAATCGGTTGTGGAAGACATCTTCTGATATAAAAGATTAATGGCATCAGGCTTTTATACCTAAGCAAGTTGCCTTGATACTAACTACTAAGTGAGATGGGTAAGTATCGTATCTCAGGCTGGTACCGACAAGGAAGAAAGGGTACCTACAGGGTTTCAAGCACACATGCCTTCCAGAATATGTCCCTGTCATCGAACAAGGGTTCGTTTTTGCAGTCAAAAAATATACCAGACCGGGGTGCAATACTTACGCACCACACCCTGTAATAATAAGCGACAGCTCTAACGTCAGTCACCGGCGTTTTGAACGAACCCCCCTGTTAATTAGTTAGCTTAATTAGGTATAGCTCTAGCTAGTGCGTGTATAAAGCTAGGACGAAAAAGGATAAGTCTATATTAGCAAAGTGGAGCTAATCTTATTCTAAGCTATCTAATTAGCTACCTTCGTATCTACATTCTCTATTAGAAAGCTACCACACCCTAAAGTAGTTATTTTAATTAGCTAATTAGAACGCTAGAATCTCTTTAAGGCGCTAAGTGGCATAACCCCACTTTCTTAGCTGCTAGGCTACCTAATTAGCTTATTTAATAGGGGCTAAATTTTAATTAGTTAAATCCCCTGCACCCCGGATATTTCCTGGGGTTAGCCTTACGCCTTACCTATTAGTGGGTTTAGGACCCACCGGTTAGCACGGAATAATATGCTCCCGGTAGGGTGTGACCCTAATAGATCTAACCGGATTAGGAAGGAATCAGCGCTGCCAAGCCAACCAATTGATAGGGGGGTTCGTTCAAAACGCCGGTGACCGACGTTACCAGTAGGCGGCTGAACACATCGACTTACGAACGGGCAATAATAACGACAAGTACTCTAACTAACACCTCATTCCCATGGACTATAGCTTATTTCCATGGAATACCAGATTGCCCATTCATGTGTTATCCGCGTTATTCGGACCGAGTCTACATGTGTATAGCTCATGAGATGCCTGAGGTATGTTTTCGGGCCAGGTACCTTCATCAAGATATCTCAGTACAAGTATATAAACCAGTATTGCTCCCATCTGTTGCAGCGATGCAGTAGACTTGCATACTATATCAATTTGCTTTACTCGGTGTCCATCTGAGAAGCTCGTCTTACCTGAGCAGTCTTGCGCCTTTTATCTGTCCAACACCCTCGCTGCCTCGAAAGGTATTGTTGCCAAAGATGATGTGGCTGCCTTGGTCCCCCTTCGGATGCGTGGCGGCATTCTTCGCCGTCCTAGACGTGTGCCAGGCACACAATCCCAAAGACCACCCCGATTACTACGTTTTCCGCGGAGATAGCAGACGTCCAGAGGAAATTCGGGACGCAGGGGGTTTTCTCCCTGACCCGGATGCGACCATCTACACTAACCCGACCACGTTCAGCCTCGACAATCATGTTAATGGAAGAACGGGTTCAACAGCTTACGTGTCGACATCAGCAGAGTTTGGACAAGCGGCCAGAAATTTCGCCGGTCCAGGAAACTTTGTTTACCGAATCCACGTTACTCCTAATATGATCAATGTCAACGAGGCTCTTGTTAGCAGCAACCCATACCCAAGACAGGAGGAGGCCAGCGCCTTGGGCGGCATTCCATGGATTGCAATCGAGGGCTGGCTTCTGCTTGACGACGATCTTGAATTCGAAAGTAGCAGCGACTATTTAGACGATGCCTCTGCGGACAGATTTACAGCCAGATACGAGGCTGAGTTTGCCGATCAGTTCGAGCTTAATCGGGTATATGACGACAGCGGACTGGGAGGACCTGCTAGGCAAACTCGAGCAGATCCCCAAGTCGCTTTGCTAGCAGCTCAGCCTCCAGACGAAGCCCGACTGATTAGTGCTGCGACTACTTTTATGAACAATCATGCCTTGGCTATCGGGTGGACGGAGAACCAGGCGTTCCCCTATATCCCCCCGACGCCGCCAGCGAGCACCGAACCGGTAGCTTTGGAGAATGCTGAGGTTGCAAATATTTCAGGTGCTCAAATGGAGGACTTGACAGAGGGCCGATTCAATAATCTTGACTGCGCCGCACTCGCATCAGACCTCACCTTTTTGGATTTCAAGCCACTCCTAAAGAGATACCTGCCGCGTGCTGAAAGCATTTCGCTCAACTCTAGAGATGACAAGAAGGGTATTTGCCTAAACTTCTCCTATCAAGAGTCATTTCTCATCCTTTGTTGCTAACATTCCGCCCTCGGCATATCAGCGCAATGTGAAAAGCTCCGAGATGTTATTCGTCGGGTGACGCAAAAGCGACCAGCGCCAAAAGGCAAGTGAAAACCCGGGGAATAGGGAGGAGCTTCCTGACACAAAAATATGTTGACTAACTGCCACAGGCCCCAAGACTACTGTTCAGATTTGCCAAAATGATCCTCTCAACCTGCCATGTACTACGGTTGAAGCCCCTAGGCGCCGTTGCGGTAGGTTTCGTTATTCCGTCCTAGTTTCTAATAACTAATGCGCTGGGTTCAGTCGCCGTGCCGCACGAGTACAAGGATGTGGTATCTGGCGTAAAGGTACAAGAGACTGATAGTATCTGCCGCTTTTACCTGTAAGCGCTTCCTGTTTCTGCTAGCTTGGCTACATGGAGAACTGACATGATTCGAAAACACTTCAGAGAGCCCAACTGCAAGGGCGAGTACTTTGAAGCTGATACTACAGCTGTTGACCTCTCCAAGGCGCGTCCCAAGTTCAACGACAAGATGGCTTCCCTTGTTTGCGACACGGTGAAAGCAAGGGCGGCACCTAAGCGCTGGGAATGGACGTCACATATCCAAACGCAATTTTGCAGTCGTTTAGACAAGATGTCTCTTGAATTTAAGCTGGCTAACAATCATGGATCTGGGACATACGACAAGATCAAATTAGCTATCGAGGACGCCGGGCAAAGCGTACACGTCATCATAGAGGGCCCGTCCCGTGGTTACGAGACTTCCCAGGATATCAATATGCGGGACGTGTTTGGGATGAATACTGTCGCACTGGCCAAAATTAAAAGACTCCGCCTTCTCGATGAGCTGACGGACCGGACATTTGGAGGAGACGCGTGGGAGATTATTGGTAAAACATGACCCCTCGCTGTCTTGGTTTTCTTTTTGTCTGAATGGAAAGCTAATTCCCAGTCTAGGATTTACGCTCAGAGGACGATGCGCCGGCTCGGGAATCAATATCGCGCTTGAAAAATTCTCCTCCCTCAATAAGGAATTGCAGGCCCAACCTGACCAGCCAGGACGGTTCCAGTACAACAGGGACTGGGAAGTCTGGGCCGACAATGTCAAACCCCACGACTGGGTTGCCAAGCCCCTCTGCAGCCACTTCCAAAGAATGAGCGTCAATCTGCATATTTCGGATACAAACTGGGCTGGAACCGATAACAGCCTGTACGCCAAGGTGGGCAAGGGGCGCTTTTTAATCACTCGCCATCCATCTCGCAACGAGGTCTTCACCACCGATATCAGCGTCAACACGGCCTACGAGACCAAGCACGTCCCCGTCACCGACGTTGCATCTGTCGGGATTTCGAGTGAAGGGGGCCATGACGCGGCCTTGCCTGAAGGTAAGAAAGAAGCCAGCGCCTTCCCTGTTCAAGGGTGGGGGGGATTGCTATTCTAAACGAGAAGCGACTGACACATTTCTTTTATAGAGGTGACGGTATATGGAATCTGCTCTAGCACGTATACGGCACTCTCTATTAAGCAGGAAGTCAAGGAGTGGCTCTATGACGGCCAGACTTTGAATATTGCGCTATCTCCTGATAATTGGGTCAAGGTCTAAGGATATCTGTAACGGCGGGCGTCGCTGCTGTGAGGCCGTCATAATCCGACCAGAAGCAAGTCATATGGGGTCACTTCTAACGGGAAGTCCTCGGCTCTCAAGAGTACAAAGGATGTAGAGTTACCAAGGTCAAACCAAATATACACTTCTACTGGTCATCCAACGTTAAAAAATCTGCGACTGTCAACGCTATCACAGTCGACTTACTATCCAGTCTACTCCGTCTGGGCGGGATTTTCGCAGCCATTTCCACCTTGTATACCTCTGCTCGGAACGCGGTACAGCGCTTTTCCAATTTTATTTGCAGATCTTGGTTCTGCGGAGAATTATTCCCAAGGTCAGAACAAAAATCCAAGAGCCCGTCGAGTCCCATCTGCCATATCCGCTCCGCATATCATATTCGTCAGTTCGACGAAGAGCCGCACAGCGCCTCCTGAACCACTCCCAAACGTGTAGATCACCGCCAACAGATGTTCTCGTCCCTGCACATCTCACATCTCAATAAGCTCATCAAGCTTTCCATTTTTAAAATCGCTTTCAACATCTTCCTTGAATTCATCAGCCATGGGGGTGCAGATCTCGTTTTTTCGCCCGGCAACAATATCCGCCAACTTTCCTCCTTTTAATGCACAAATCAGCTTTGCTTTCAGGTCGTTTCCGTCGATATCATACCGTTGAGGGCCTCCAATTGCCTCTTGAAGAGAGAGGCTATCGCTCCGTCCAACCACTTCCGCGTGACCAATAAGGGTTATTTATCCCACTGCTTGATGGCTGCGAGCAAGTTTCTCGCATGCCGCGGCACGCTGCGTCACAGATCTGTTTACCCGGAGGATCTGACTTTTGTATAGGTTGATGGTGCTTGACGAGTTGGACTAGTTAGCTGTTTGGCGCTCTATCAGAAATAACCTGACCATCGCTGACCTAACTAGCTGACCACATCAGGATTTTGCAGCGGTTCCACTCTTATAACGAGGCAAAGGCTTCGCACTGCGACGCTTGTTATCTACCTAAAATTACACCTTTTATTAAAGCCGCGCGCGCACTGCACTATCACGGCGGCTAGACGAGGCCCGGACCTTGACAGTAAAAGTCTGAGAGGACAACTTTTCCTCCCCTTGAAATTAACAAAGTCATGATAAATATTTAGTAGCTATTTCTGTGCTATTTCCTAGCCTCGTTCTTGCTCTTTCCCTTCATCTTCTTTGTGCTATCCACACTATTCTTAACACCACCAACCACAGTACGCGCCGCAGGGCAAATAAGCGCAGTGCCAGGAAGTGCTAGTAAGGCGACCTTAAATTTTCCATTTTTTTTATTTTTATTTTTATTTTTCCCCCTTCTTTTGCTCTTTTCTTCTTCTTCTTTTTTTTATAGATCATTGTTGGTTTATTGTGCAGAAAAGCGCAACTGGCAATCATGCAATCATGCAATCACTACATCACTACCAAGGAATAAAAGTCATTCATCAACTGCACATGTTCATACATTGCTCCCGCTTTGCACAGGAGCGAGCTAGCCAAGGGCGCAGATATTACCTACAATACAAACATTAAGCTACGCAGATTTTCCCAGCTTTGCAAAGTAACAGACTCAAATCGCGAAAAGAAATCAGGCAAAGAAAACATAAAACACGTTGCTGGCTTCATGCAACGGGCGGTATCATCGTCCCCTCTTCATCCATATAAACCATGCCCTAGACTCCTGTGGAATTCTGCATGCGGATTCCCAATAATCTTGCCGTCGTCTCGTTGGATAGTTATCATGTCGTTGTTTAGATGTTTTTGACGCATTCGGAAATCTCCTTGTCGTAGCGTTCGCGAATGACCTTGCGGTTGAGCTTCTGGGTGGCGGTGACGAGACCCTAAAAAGGTTATTAGTATTCGGGGCACAGCAGGTCGCATCTCTCGGAGAAAACTCACAGTGGGGGGCAGCCATTCTTCCTCAGTAATGACAACGCCGGCAACAATCTCCATGCCGCTTAGACCACCGCGGCGACCAGTAGTTTGCAGGTCCTTGAGGACCAGGGCATTGACCTTGGGGTCGGTGTGCATGTGGTGCTCGTCGACGCCGAGGTCCTTGGCCTTTTGGACAAGAACGGCGTGGTTGGCCATGACAACAGCGATGGGGCGGCTCTTCTCGGGGTCCGCGTGTATCATGAGGTTGGCGACGGTCTGGGTACCGCGGTAGACGGACTCGACCTTTTCGAGAGCAATGTATTCACCGCCAGCCATCTTGACAAGGTTCTTGACGCGATCGATGACCTTGAGATGACCGTTCTCGTCAAACTCACCAATGTCGCCACTCTTGAACCAGCCATCCTCGGTGATGGCCTTGGCGGTCTCCTCGGGGTTGTTGAAGTACTCCTTCATAACGGGGAGACCACGCATCCAGATCTCACCCTGTGGGACCTTGGCGTCGGCATCGTAGCCGATTTCAGGGATGGAAACAAGCTTGACCTCGATGGAAGCAGGCATGGGGCCAATGGCAAAAGGCGAGTACTCAAGGGGGCAGCCGAGAGCGCCGTTGGCACAAGTCTCGGTGAGACCATAGCCGACCAGCATGGGGCCGAGGATGAGAGAAAGGAAGTGCTTTGTGCCCTCGGAGATACCGCTGGCACCGTTCATGGTGAAGCGTAGACGACCACCGGTGAGAGTGCGGACCTTGGAGAAGACGATGCTATCAAAGATGCTGGCAAAGGGCAGCTTGTTTCTGGTCATGAAGGTCTTGTAGTTGAAGGCGCCCCAGAAAAGGCTCTGCTGAATGGCGCTAGCGCTCTCGAGCTTGGCCATGACACCCTTCTTGACAGTCTCCCAAACCTGGGGAACACCGACCATGACGGTGGGTCTGAGCTCGCGCATATCACCAGCGCAGTTCTTGACCGAGGTGTCAGAGAGGGTGCGGGGGTTGCCGTAGCCGATAGTTCCGCCAATGAACATGAGGAGGTTCTCGAGGGCCATTTCGAAGATGTGGGCGAGGGGGAGGTAGGCGAGGACGACTTCTCTATCGCTGACGCATTCGTCGACGCAGGTGAGGAGACCGGTGACTGGGAGACAAGTGGGTTAGATGGCGAAGGGAAGAAGATGGACTAGAGGCGCAAACTTACCGCCAGAGACGAGAGACTCGTGGGTGATGCAAGCACCCTTGGGCAGACCGGTGGAACCAGAGGTGTACATGATGCAAAAGAGATCCTTGTCTTTAGCGGGGTTGGGCTCGACCATGTTGTTCTTGCCAGCCTCACGGAGGTCCTCGTAGGAAATGACGGTGAGATCAGGGTTGTCAGCCCGGAAAGCCTCGACCTCGCCGCCCTCGGCAAAAATGCACTGCTCGTTAATGATGACGAGCTTGACCTTGGAGTCTTTGATAGGTTTGGCGGCGGTCTTGAGCAAGTGGGGGTCGACAAACATGGCCTTGGCATCCGTCTGAAGGAGAGAGTGGGCAACGCCGCTCTCGCCCAGGGTGTCGTATGCGGTGACAATGGAGATGGACTGAGAAGCGCAGGCGTGGGCAATGGAGGACCAGCTAGCGCTGGTAGTAGCAAAGAGGTGCAGCTTGTCCTCGGGGCCGAGGCCATAGTGTCGCAGACCAGCGGCGATTTCGAGGACGAGCTCCTCGTACTGCTTGTAGGTGATAAAGGTGAAGGGAGAGAGCTCGAAGAATTGCCACTCCTTGTCAACCTCGCGGATCTCGCCATCGACGTTCTTCTTGACCTTTTTGGTCTCCTTGTGAAGCTTGACAAGTTTGCGGGTACCGACGGCAATGTTGTTGGGGTAGACACGGGCGCTGCGACGGACAATGTCGAAGACTGTGTGGACGTCCTTGGCTGGGCGGTTGAGGAGGCCGTTCTTTGCGCGAGGATGGCGGCGAGGAATGGTCTCGCCGGGAATCTTTTCGACGCCAGGGGCCTGGACAGTAAAGGGAGGACGATGGACCTGGGTCAGGGGCATGATGCCCGAGGTGTAGTCGGTCATGTTGGGAGGGTGGAGGACGGTCGGCTGTCTTGATCGGCTGTGTGGTAGAGAGCTGTAGGAGAGCTTGTGGTGGGAGAGGACGGGTAGAGACAGTAATAATAGAAGTAGAAGAGGAGAAGGGTGAACGATGGGGCCGGCGATGACACTGCTAAAAAAGAAATTGGAGAGGCGAGTGGACAGGGACGGGGTTAGGCGAACCGGCGCGGGATGGATGGAGGGAAGAGAGGCAGAGAGGCAGAAGGCCAGGAGGAAAATACTGGTAATGAGGGAGCGGCAACAGCAAGACTTTTGGGTGGAGAGGCTGGCTGCGAGAGAAGCCAAGGTCCAACTTGCAAGGTCCAAGGCCAGGCGGGCGGCAGGCCCAAGGCAAGTGGAGAGAGGGCTGAAGTTGGCGTGGCTGGAGCTGCCTGCGATTGCTGGGCAGCAGGTACTTGAGGACTTGGTGGTGGTTGGCACCGTGAGCTGGGTACTGGGTACGGCGTGGCCTAGGTACCTACCCAGGTAGCCAGGGCCAAGCTATGGGGGGCTTTCAGTGCTGTGCTGGGGAAGGGCTAGTGGCTGATGCTAACTGCAAGAACGTGCAAGTGCCTGCTTTTTAGTCGCAGTTGGAGTGGAACAAGTCGACTTGGCCGCTTGTCATCTGTGTCTGTCTGGGGGAAAAAGGACGCTAGTGTAGCTGTGGTGGAGGCAGTGCGGGGGTGAGTTTTGCATCCTGCAGTCAGTAGGTAGGTACCTAGCTCAGTGGGCCAGTGGCTCAGTGCCAAGTGGCCGGCGCCTGCATCTTCAGTCACAGGGCTCAAGTGCGGCTTGCAGAGGACTAAGGTACAGCTACACCCACTCAAACCACTGTACGGAGTACTGCTTGTCTCATCATGCACAGGGCATTGTTTGACGTTAAACACTCTTTGCCGCGATCGGTCGCTCAATGTAAAAGGGACAGCAATGCCTATTATTTCTTTATTTCTACCTAGTCGTCTATTCAATTTTCTGCTCAGTCAAGATTGTTTCTTCCTAGCCATTCGAAACTATCAAATCCGCTCCCTCCCTCCCACCCCTCCTCTCTCAGCCCCAACAAGCTTTGTCAAGTACCATCAGTCCACCACATCTTCCGGGATCGACGGAGGGTTCAGCGATGGCACTCATCATTCATGCAACTCCTCCCCTGTCCGAGGCAAATTCGGTTGGCGGCTCAAACAATGCGCATATCGTACGTTGTTTTCCCCCGTCTTCCGCTACCTTGGTGGCGATGCTTTTTGCTATTTGCAAGTAAGTAGTCACCTCACCCACGCGCTGATAGCTATTTACCTTGTAAATTTACCTTGTAACTAGCTACTTGTGAGTACCAATAATGGCCCCTCAAGCTTCCTCTCCCCAACGAAAATGCCCATATAACCGAACCCTGGTCGGCTTCTCCATGCCTCACGGCCTCTCGGCTTCAACAAAAAAATCCGCCTCCCAAGCTCTCTCCCCGCATAGCCCTTGCTATCCGCGACTCGAGGCCGCATCATCACCGCCATCGTCGCCACCCCGAATATCATCTTCAGGCCATATTAGAAGCCTTAGCAGTACTCCGTATACGCAAGGTAAATATTAGAGGGACCTCGTGGAATAAATTCACTGTCCATCTGTACCGCTAGCAGGCTAGCGACAGCTCCACCCCTACTCGTGCTGGTCTTTACCAGTAGTCAAGCCTAGGATGGATTGGTCAAGCGACATAATAGCTTCCCTCTCCTAACATGTGCTATTTATCCTAGACACAGGTTCGTTCCCCCGAGGCCCACGTCGCCACTCGCGACCAGCTTCAAGCCTCTATTACCAATTACTTTTCTCGCCGAGCCACCGATATGTCGTCTGTCAGTCGAACCAGAAGTAGAATTCTGCAGCCCTTCCCGACGTCATCATATCGTACATCGGGCCACGTTCCTGACTGGGTAACCCTCCGCTCTGCCCGGATCGGATATTTCTTGTTATCACGCTCTGTCATACCCAGCTATGTATCGCCAATAATATCTTGCACGCGGACCTTGGACCCCTGTTGTGGAAGCAATTGTTGAAAGCCGCCATCGGTTGTTTCGACTGCGTGTGCTTGGCTACACTGCGCCACACCCATTGCCGCGAAGCTGGCTGGACCTGCCCTTCCAGAGATGGCCTACAATTACATCTTCTCTCTGCACAGCACGTCTGTTACAATTGCCGCTACCAAGACCAGGTGGCGCAGGCGTCTTCGAACGGGCAGCATGACCTGCACGCCCGCACTTACTCTGCCTAATTTGCCCAGGCGCCCCCTCAACAGTGTACGTGCTCAAAGGCTTGTGGCGCGTCGCCGAAAAAAACTGCATAGCTGCGGCATGCCAAATGAAATTATTTATAGCCCGCATTTGTTCAAATGGCCAGAAACTTTTCAAGCTGCAGTCTCGCGATTCGTATAGTCGGTCTCCAAGTCATGCCTGCCGAAGCGCTTGGACTCACGCCCATCAAGTTGCCGCGAATCCACCAAGCATCACCACCTTGTCCTTGTACAGCTAGCTGTTGGGCCAACAGCTTCTCCAGATTTTTATAGAGGCCTCTCATTCGCCCCGGTAGCATCCGCACCGTTGCCCAAGATCAGACCAAGCTGCTATCTCCGAGCAAGTACCCAGATATGACAATCCAAAGAGAATGTCCCCTTACCCTCCTGCTCAGGGCCCCTGCGGCCTTTTTTCCCTTTGGTTGCTCGATGCTATTCCTTCACCACGGCTAGTTTGAGGGTCCAATTCCGCTACAGGCTGCAGCTTGCCTGCGCCTGTGGTGTTGGCTCGCAATCCCGTCGGTGTTTTTCACATGCCACCGCCTCATCCATGGGTTATTGACCGTTTCAATCCGCGCCGACCAGCCCACATGTAATAGCAGATTGACGATATATACTGCATACAGTACGGGTCTCCTGCATATAGCCGTCTTAAGCCGTGGCTTAACTACCTGCAATCTCTAGTGGATATCGCGCATTGCTGGCTCTTCACGATCTCCAATCCACTCTCGTCGCGTGAGGCTCAAACTCCGTCTCCGGCAGGCTGCAGCCGACGAGGTGGACCGCGACGCAGGCCCGCGTCTCGATAGGGGCTTAGTAATGGAAAAGAGCAACACTAGTTCAGGTTGTCAGATCGTTTTGGACACTCTTCCGAAGAGGTCTATTTTCCCTCTCCACAGCGCGTCATCGCCGAGGCTCACGAGAGTTCATCTGCGCATCACATTCCCAGCATTCCTCGGCCATGCAGGCGAATCCCCGCGCTCTGACCGACGGCGTTTATGACACGGATTCTTCATCGGCAAGCCAAGTCGGGCCTCTGCAAAGAATCCTCCAGCTTGATTGCTGCTGGCAAGTGGGCGAGCCCCTGGACTGACTTGGCATCCCTTCTCCGGCCCTCCCCACTAGTTAGACTCAGGAACACTATCCGCCTCGGTCACGGAGTGGCCCGTCTCAGCCATTGTGCCCCAGTCAAATACTAATCTGCCAGGTGTACAAGCTGTCGGGTAACGGCCCTGCATTGTGGGTATTGCATGTATAACTTTCGGCCGAGACACTTGGCTTTGTTGTCATCACCACTTAGAACAGCTACTGCTAGGTTTGACAAATGTGTCTAGCAACTCATGGACGTATGGGCAGTTCACGTTCACACGAATACCCCGACTTGTCGCTTGCCCTGCCCTCCAGTTCATCTTGAACAACCCCGCGAAGTTGTGGCCAGCAACAGTGTGCCAGCCACCTCGGATGAGTTTTTGCAAACTAGTCGTAAAAGGAATCAGCATTTGTTCTCTCGTATACACCAGAAGCTCAATCATATCGAGTGGCATCGAATCGCGCCAAAGAGAAGCCTCGCCTTGACGTACGGCACAAGCAAGACCCTCAGCACAACCAAAATGACAGTACAAGTAAAACCTGGTGGATGTACGCCCAAGTGATTCCAAAATATGGAAAAGAACTGTGAAAACTGTCCTTGTTGAGCCGCTGTATGGGACAAACTTCGACGCCATCGTAAAATAGACAACCAAGGCGGCGAGGTAGCCTGATTAGAGTGGAATATAGCAAGGCAACAGCCCGACAGTTGGTCTGCGATGAACCCTCCTGCGCTGCTCACGATGTCCTGTAGATGAGCTATATGGCCACTTTGGGACATGAAAAGCCGGACAAGAAATCATGATAGAAGCAGCAGCCAGGCTGGTTGGGCTTTGTATCGTGGCCACAACCAAAAAGACGTGACTCATACACCACCAAAGGAACTAGTTCCGCGCTCTTTCTACTTTGTGATACCGAAGTCATTCCATGGAAAGCTCATCTCTTCTATCTCTTCTCGAGTCGTTTCTATCATTGTCCCGTAGCAAGCATCGACGTAGCAAGCTGACACTATCAGGCGGCGGTAGCGGCGACGGCGGCAGCGGTATAGCGGATGCAGCAGGTATAAATAATTGAATGCAGAGCCAATTGAAAGATGTTTCCTTTTATGCGCAATTACTATAGAGACCATGGTCCATCGCTAAACCGCTTGTACAACAATCCTCTGATACCGCCTTGATTACACAAACCTACTACCCTAATAGCAACACTCGGTTTGATCTGCCTAGATCCCGAATTAACCTGAGATGGACCTGTATCTAACATTAAAAAAAAAACGTTTCTCTCCACTGACTAAAGATTAGATATTGTTAATATATAAATCATCAGACTTATACTGTTGCGGACAGTTGACCTCCGTCTGTGGTATTTACACGGCCTAATGCTCCATACCGCTATAAGTAAAAAATGCTGCCTTAACAGACATGTACGGCCATAGCCGAGTGAAAAATCTGGATCCCGTCCGATCTCCGATAGATAACCGCTTGAGCGCCAGATTAGTAGTTGGGTCGGTGACGACCAGCGAACACCGGGTGCTGTACATTTTCTTTTTGCTCTTATATGGTCTACTCATGCACTAGGAACTTTTTGTTTTATTTTGTGAAGTGAATGTACGGTGAATGCAATGTACAGGTACAGTGTTGACTGGATCACAAACATGCAAAACACTCCTTCATTTACGCGCATGCGCGTAAGCTCAAGACAGAAAATTCGCGCAGTGATTAATGAAGTAAGCTCAAGCTCCAACTGATATTTGCCGCGTGGTGTTCACCGTATCGTGACGCTGCCCGTCGGTCGCCAAACCGAATGGCGATGCGACTTGACGAGGTCCGTGTTGTCTAATGTCCACGACTGCCAGAAATACGGCAGCCTGCCAGCGTCGAAGCGGCTGCCGGCTGAGACGCAGCTCTCCCAGAAGAACGACGGTAAAGCCCCGCCGCGAGTTGTCCCGAGCACGTAATACAGACTGAGCATGTACGCGTGGAAAGCGGCCGTGCTCGGCATGCATCGTGGGTTGCCGCGAGAGCGTCGTCGTCATTCTTTCGATACTTTGGCCCTGCACGGCGGGTAGCCCTCGGACTGCCGCGCCCAGTCGGGGTGCTTGGCAAAAGAGTACAGACTTGGGATTTGACCTTTTCGACTCGACCCGGATGCCAAATTGTAGCCTCTCGCCGGGGCCTTGCGATGGTGCGGGCTGTCGCTCTATCCACGGTGCTATTCAGACCGTCCGGAAAACGCGCAGTATTCGACATCCAGTCGCCCAGGATCGCGGCATCCGTCGCCATGATATAGGAGCTTGACCCCGAGCTCTACCGTCGCCGCCGTCAAAGTCGAGACAGACGCCATGTCAGCTGTTGAGTAGCACCGCCCGGTGGCGGTCCGCCCAGGCGCTCCAGAGGAGGTGCCGCCGGGAGAGTCAGTGCAGGACGCGCGACATGCCCCCCCTTGGGGGGGGGGGGGGGGCGGCCGATCAAGCGGCAAAGCGTCTGTGATTCTCTTTTTCTGCTATCATGACGTTGTCCTTGGCGCCAGAAGAACATAAGGTCACTGTAATCATTGCCTAGCTCTCTTATCTGATCTATTTTAGCAGTGCTATCGACATCGGCGAGTTTAATATAGCCATAAGGGTTAAGGAGAATATTAGCCGGCCGTACAGTATAACCCTTGTTTTTTTGTACCGCATCCACTCTAGACCCACCTTCTGCCCCGCATGTTACTTCTTATGTCATTTATATCTTAGCAGAGCCAGCAACACTATATCTAACGCCTAACAGGGAAGGTTCTGCGTGAGGCTATCACGAGAGCCTAGGAGGCTGTGCTAGAGGCATATTTACTACATTTAGTGCACAGTATGCCTCGCAGAATTAAGGCAGTTATCACAGCATAAGGGGGGTACACGAGGTACTAGGCTATAAGAAGTGACTTTTATTTATATGTAGATCGCTAGTTAATTAATGTATTTTCTTATTCTTCGCTACCCCGCTTTAGCGCACACTGCTTTTTTTGATTAGATTGTGCTTAATAGGGGGCGGTGGATGCGGCATAAAAAAACAGGGGGTATAGTGTATATCACTATGCGCGAGGTTAAGAGACTCGAGCTATGTGATCGCTCTAGCGAGCTTTGTAGCCTATTGCCTGATTGTAGTAGTTAGTTCTCTCGCGATATAACTAAGTGGGCCTGTATGTCCTGATTTAAGTTATAACGTAAGTGTTGGAATAGGGTGTGTAGGGGGGGTCTTAATTAAGTGATATAAATAGTCTTCTATTAGTATATAATTAAGGCTATCTATAGTTATATTACTATAGCCTCTATAGCTTATAAATAAAGTGGGGTAAATAGCTCTTTTAAGATATAACTAGTAGTTACTTAAGGCACTTATATAATTAGCTACTTAAGCTAGTACTTTAAGTAATACTATAATAAATAAAGAGAATCACTAGAAAACCTATAATAATAAAGTACTATATATAAGAGCTTCTATAATCTATAATATAATAAAAAGTTATTATCTCTCTAAGGGTTAGTAGATATATATAAATTAGTTAAAATTAACTTAATTAAGAGTATTAAATTATTAAAAAAGTAAAAATTATAAAAGAAAAAGATATAGTTATATCTAGCTTAAATATAGAAAAGTTATTATAAGAAGTAATATATAATTAATAATTAAAAGAATATTTAAATAGAGTTTAGATTATAAGGTTAATAATAAAAATAAAATATAAAAAAGGTAAAAAAGTTATTTTATTATTTTTAAAGAAGATATATTTTTTATTAATAATACTATGATAGCTGGGTTTTCCCACCGGAAATCCCGCCCTTTGTTGGTTGTTTTTGGTTGTTTTTGTTGATCCTGGCCCTAGTCCTAGGTATCAGCTAGTCCTGATCCTAGCCATGGTCTTAGGAATCAGCTGATTCTAATCCTAGCCCTAGTCCTTAGCTAATTCTAAGCTCGGGCAACCTCCGGCTAGGCTACGTGGCTTTTAGAGGCTAAGGGGTATAAGAGGTCTTCTTCCTTCCTTCTTCCTTTCTTTTAATCTTATTATCTTATTATCTTTTTATCTTTTACTTTTTTCCTTTATATCTTTATCTTCTTAGCTACTTCTTCTTAGCTACTAAGAGTGTCTTTATCTACGTCTTCTTTACCTTCGCCTTTACCTTCTTCTTACCTTTATCCTACCTTTAGCTTCTACCTTCGTTATCTTTATCTTTAACTACGTCCTTCCTCTTCTTCTACCACCACCCACCCTTAGAGGGACCTTAAGGATACGTTACCTTCGATACGATACGACCGACCGATCGATACGGGTTCTTGTTAGCTGTTATCCCTGTGTGTGTGTTGCCTGGTCTCCCCGAGCGCTTTTGCTATCATCACAATACTTATTATATAATATATTATAAAGACTATTTTAGGCTTAATAGAACCCTTTGTATATAATAATAAAAAATAAATAACTATATAATAATAATATAATTAAGATAAAGAAAAAAAAAGAGGTTATAATAAGAAGAAGAACCTAAACCTATATAATAAGACTTAGATAATATAAATAAACTATAATAGGTATTAGAATAAAATAACTAGCTCTTAATTTTAAATAAAAGAAATATCCTTCTAGATCTCTTTTTATTATAAATATTAAAAAATATATTATTATTTTAAACTTATTTTTCCTTAGGCTTTATTACGCCTAAGAAGCTAATAAACAGGTTATAGTTATAGTGATAATAAAGCTTGATTCTTGCTAGCTAGTACTAGCCTGATTCTAACTACTTATAGCTATATATAGGCCACATAGGGCACCTACACCTACTTAGTTAGAACTAGCCATTCTATAGTCTAATAAGTGCCGTCGACTATAGAAGAGAAGGTAATATCCCTATTACCTATCGTCGTATATAGAAACTAGAAAGCATCTTATACTCTTCCTTATAGTATTCTTTTATCGCCTTCTCTTTTCCTATTACCTTTTTCCTTAGACAATAATCCTTATATATTATCCTTAGGATTCGTTATAGCCCCTCTAGTGACTGGCTAGCTATAGGAATTGACTGGCGAGGCGTAGAGGCTGACTGGGGAATCGACTGGCGAGGCGTAGAGGCTGACTGGCTGGCTATAGGAATTAACTGATGAGGCGTAGAGGCTGACTGGCTGGCTATAGGAATTAACTGATGAGACGTAGAGGCTGACTGGCTGGCTATAGGAATTAACTGATGAGACGTAGAGGCTAGTCGACGAGACGTAGGAATTAACTGGCGAGGCGTAGAGGCTGATTGGCTGGCTGTAGGAATTAACTGCGGTGGTCGTGGCTTAGGATTGCGTCGTACTGGCGGCAGTCCTTGAGCCTGACGACGTAGGTCGCGAAGCTATAGTCCCTGATCCTAGATGCGGCTCTCAAGGTCATAATAATCACCTTCTAGGGTGTAAAATTAACTCTTCTAGTACTATACTATTTAGTCCCTCGATCGAAGTATACGCTCAAGTCAATTAATATAGTGGCTAAGGTCTAACAGCTAGTCAGGGCCTAGTATAGCGATCGATAGATTTAGACGTGACGACGTAGGGATCGACGAGCTATAGGTAGGGCTCCTATAGCTAGCTACTAGCGTTATTAACGAGCTAGCTATAGGAATTAATAAGCTAGCTATAGGAATTAACGAGCTAGCTATAGGAATTAACTATAGCTTACGCCTAGTGGTGGGATAGAGTACTTAAAGATATTAAAAAAGCTAATTCCTTAATAAGAAAGTCTCCTTATAGAGACTATATATATAGTGTTATTAATCTTACTAATATAGCTACTATACTTAAAGGTACTTATACTATTATAGCTAATTAAGGCTTTATAATAGGTCTATTATAAGAATTAGGTAGTAGAAAGATAGAAGAGATATAAGAAGAAGGTAAAAAGAAGGTTATAGTAAGTAATAAGCTAGTAGAATTACTATATAGCCTAGCGAAAGGTATAGCTATTAACTAGTTAGTTAGTATTATATAGTCACTAGTATAGGCCTTAATAGTACTAATTATTTAGTCGGTTAGTTAGCTATTAGGGGTAAGTTAGTACTTAGTCTATCCTAACGTTACCCCTAATAATTCGCCTTATTTAGTGGTCGATAGAGACCTTGAAGGGGGTAATATAGGCGTACCTGGGGACTAAATTGACAGTTTAGTCCTATCGGTCGTATATTTGTTATTAGCAATTACTACCACTTATTACGCCTAAGAAGGTGATAAACAGGTTGTGGTTATAGTGATAATAAAGCTTGATTCTTACTAGCTAGTACTGGCCTAATTCTAGCTACTTATAGCTATATACGGGCCACGTAGGGCACCTACACCTCCTTAGTTAGAACCAGCCATTCTATAGTCTAACAGGCTTAATACTATTAGCCTTTTTCTCTTCTTAGGTAGCTTTTTTTACTTTCTCCTTAGTAGCTTTCTTTAACCTCATAATTCTCTTTATAACTTTATATTAAGTAATCTCTAAGGACTTCTTAAGATTTTCTACTTTAGCTTTAGCTCTAATATCTACTTATTCTTATAAGGTAGTAATAAGTTATATACTTATTATATAATATTTATTAAATAACTTTATAAGTAGAAAATAATATATAACTATATTAAGCCTAATCTAGTAATAAAGTTAAAAAATAACCTATTAAACATTTAAAAATATATAAATCTACCCCTAGATAATAATAACTTAAAGCTACTTTACTAGGGGTAGTTATAGTAGATAATTTACTACTAAAGATATACCTAGATATATCCTTATAACTAAATAATACTATAGTAAGCCTAATATAGCTATAATCTAACTAAAACTAAGATTTAAAAGAGAAATAATTAATAAACTTCTTTTTTTAATTAAAGATAAATTTAAAGACTAAGTAAAAAGGTTATAGTCTAAGTATAAGTAAATATAGGCTTAAGGTAAAGCTAAGATAGCCTTAGTAAGGGTTAATACTTTAATTAATTAAAAGATAATATAAATTATTATTAAAGAAATAGTTATATAAATACTTAAAGAGAGCTAAAATATTAAATAACTCTAGCTACTAACTTAAGTATAATCTTATATTAAAGGTATAACAATCTAAAGCTAGGCTAGCCTAAAGGTAAAGCTAGTTCTAGCTAAATATAAATAAAAACTAGTTATTAATACTAGAGAGTATACTTAGGAGATTAAGAACTACTCCCCTTAAGAGGTTATTATAGTAATTAATAAGGTAATCTATATTAATACTATAGTAATAGTATATTACCTCCTCTTAAGAGATATAGTCTTAACCTTTTATTAAGAAGTAAAAGAATATATAAAAAATAAATTATAAATAAAGGTTATATTTAGCTTAAAAATAACTTTATTTTAATAAGTTTATATTATAATTATTAAAATAGTCTTATTTAATAAGGTTTATAAAATATAACTAACCTTATAATAATACTCTTTACTTTTAATAAAGTAAATATTATTATTATAAAGGTATATTACTTTTAACTTAAGTCTAAGATAAAGGCTTTATTTATTATTAAAACTTATAATATAAAAATAATAAACTATCTTTATAAATTAAAAATCTTTTTTAACTCTTAAGTATTTTAATATAAACCCTTTTTAAAAATAATCTAGCTCTTAAAATACTTTTAATACTATTAATATAAATATATAAAGAAGTTTTATTAAAATAAAAAGTATTATAATTAGTATATATACTAATCTTATTTAAAAACTAAGTTATACTTAGTTAAAATAAATAATAAGAAAAAGTAATACTTAAATTATAAAAATAATTATCTAGTATAATCCTAAGACTACCTTATAATAAAGTAGTACTAGGGCTAAGCTTAGGAGGTATATTACTTCTAATTAATATAGTTTAAATCTTATTACTTAAGGGAGAAGAGAGCCCTAAGGTCTTTAAGGGTATTATTATCTTTAAAAAAAGCTAGAAGTATATAATACCTAAGAGAGCGCTTACTAAGCCCCTTTTTAGCTATATTAGCTATCTAAAGATCTTTTTTTATATAAACTAATATACTAAACTTTAACTTTATTAACCCTTAAAGAAGATCTATAAGACTTATATTAATATTATTAACTATAATCCTTTAAAAGGAGGTACTAGTTAGGTAAAAGCTAGACCCTAGACTTTTTATTATTAGCCCTTATCTTATTAACTAGAAATAAGAACCTCCTCTTTTTACTTTTACTATTACTTATAACCTTAGAACTAAGTTAAGATATAGTTATAATTAAACTAGAGTATTACTATTCGCGTGGAGCTATTTTGCTATTTACGCGTAGTCACGTGCGATTCCACCCACACTAGCGTAGTACCTTTATTTTAGTATATATACACGTAAAATATAATATACCTAAAAAGAGTTACCTAAATAGCTAGAATTTCACTATTCCTACCTCCTTTCCCCCTAAATAATAATATTCCCCTAAAATAATAATAATAATAATAATAACACCACTAACACCACCACCACCACCACTAAGATACTAGTGCTAAATGCGTAGATAACTAAGGAAATAATAGCACTATTAGCTCTGTCGTTAATAGCGCTTAAATAGGCAGAATCTAGGCCTTTAGGGTGATTAAGTTAACATAGCACGCGGGTGATACGTTTAAGCGCACGTCACGTGAGGTTATAGGCAGAACTAGCTAGATAAAGGCTACCGTTAGCCTAGAAGAACCCTTTATCTAGCCGGTTATGTACACATTAGCGAAAATGCGTTTTTTAAGCAAATTAGCGAGTGTTAAGAGCCTCTATAAGAGGTGGTGGTGGTGGTGGTGGTAGCGGCGGCGGCGGCGGCGAGGAGGGGTTATAGCAGATATATAGAAAAAAATCAAATATAGTAGTGTTTTTAAAGATACTTCTAATTTATATATAATTTACCTATAAAGTAAGATACCTTTAAAAATCTAATTATTATACGTACGTGACTCCGCGCGAATAGTAAAATAGCTCCGCGCGAATAGTAATACTTAAAATCAAATATAGTAGTGTTTTTAAAGATACTTCTAATTTATATGTGATTTACCTATAAAGTAAGGTACCTTTAAAAATCTAATTATTATATGCACGTGACTCCGCGTGAATAGTAAAATAGCTCCGCGTGAATAGTAATACTCTTTTTAAATACTATAGTTTATAATAAATAAAGTAAAAGTTTTAAAGTATTTTAGTTTTAATAAAGATATAGTTTTTTTATTATTAGATAAGAGTTCTAATATTAAGTTATTATTAAAAAAAAGTTCTTTACTATAATAATCTTTAATTTAATATTTATTATTATTATTAAAAGAGTTAAAGATAAGATTAATAATCTTATAAAAGTTAAATTTAAATATAAAGAGACTATAACTTCTTAAGATAAAAGCTATAATAGCTTTTTTTTTAAAAAGAAATTAAGTTATTTCTTTTTATTTTTATTTTTCTTCTTTTTATTTATTATCCTTTTTTTTCTTTTTCTTTTTTTTCTTCTTTTTTTTTCTTTTCTTTTTTTTCCTTTTTAAAGTCTTCTTTAGTCTTTTAATAACTAATATAATAAATACTAGCTTTTATAATTAAAGATCCTTTTTCTTATTATTCTTTAAGAAGGTTAATAATAAGGTATTAAAGATTAAAAGTAATTAAGGTAATTCCTTAAGCTCTTAATACTCTAATTAAAGCCTATTAGTACTTTAACTATTAGTTAAAGGTACTATTAATAGCTTTTAGGTATTAATTAACTTAATTAATATTACTAATAGTACCTTTAATAAGGTTTAATTAAGCTAAGTAGTTATTAAAGCTATTATTAAAAGTTTTAAAAGTACTTTTATAAGAGTTAAAAGAGAGATTATAGAAGTTATTATATAATAAAAACTATTAGATTTTAATATTAGTATTATATTACTAAACTAAAAGGTTAAAGGCTTAGTCTAGTTTAGTATACTAGTTTATAATAATTATAAGTCTTTTTATATTATTATTCCTTATTAAGAGTAATAATATAACTTATTCTAAGTTATTAAACTCTTTTAATATTAATAGTTTATTAAAAAAAGATATAATATTTATAGCTTTTAGTTATATTTATAAAGCTTATTATTATAAGTTAAAGTTTTTAGGTCCCTTAAGCTTCTAAAGGTTCTAAAATCTATAAATTAATTTAACTAGTTCTTTAACTATAACTTTATTAATCTAAGAAGTAATAAGAGGTACTAGAGGTAATAGTAGTAAAGGAGTTAGAGTTAAGCTTATTATAATAAATAGCTATTAAATTAATATAATAAGATTATTAATCTAAGTTAATAGGTTCTTAATTAGGGTTTATTACTATTAAAGCTTATTTTAAATATTTTAAGTAATAAGCTCTTTAATAACTAGAATAAAAGTAAGAGTATTATTACTTCTTTTACCTAGTTATTTAAATTAGTAATCTATTCTATTAAGATATTAATAGTAAAACTAATAAAAAATATAAATAGTATAATAATATATTTACTTAAAGATTTTTAGTTTAAAAGATATAATATTTTTATTTATCTCTTTTATAAATAATATAATAATATATTTATATTATAAATAGTATAATAGTATTATCTACTAAAGGTTTATCTTAGTATTCCTTTATAAGAAGTATTATAATTATAAGTAAGTATATAGAAGTAAGATTATAAGTAGAGATAGATTTAGATAGAAGAGAGTAATATAGAGAAGTAGTTAATAAAAGACTATATTATTAACCTTATTATTC
>JAEIJG010000572.1:0-23707 GCA_037289395.1 Beauveria scarabaeidicola
AATAGTACCTAATTATAACCTAAAAAGAAGTCTAATAATAATAAGATTTTATATATAGTAAAATCTTCTATAATCTCTTTATAGATTAGAGGAATATTAATATTATAAACTAATATAGTATTAATTCTAGTAGTAGAATTAATTAGTTATAATCCTCTACCTAGCTTTATTATAAGGAAGGTAGGATTCTAGTAGGGCCTATAGCTCTCTTTAAGGACTCCTACTTTAAGTCTTATCTTTAGTATCTTAATAAACTTTAATAAGATACCCTTAGGGATTAGGATAGACTTTTTATATTAAGGCTTATAATTAACTACTTTTAGCTTTATAGGGGGTAAGACACTTAGATCTAGGCTACTACTCTCTTTAAAGGTTTACGCTAATATAGCTTCTTAGTTATAGAGTATTATAAGGAATATATCTCTCTCTTACTCTATTAAGTCCTTAATTTATTCTTTAATACTATATAGCCGCTCTTTATATAGATAAGTGCTCTTCTAGATCTTTAAGAACTTCTCTATTAAGAAATTTATATAGTTTTTTACCTCCTTAACTCTTTCTTCTACCTCTTTTTACTTCTTCTCCTACTAATATAGGTCTCCTTCTAGAATAGAACTATTAAATATATCTAATAACTCTACCTTTACTTCTTTTCTCTTATATAAAGTAAAGACCTTAAGCTTATTAGTAAGTTACTTTTATAGATTAGTACTTAATCCTTCTTTATTTATTATAACCTTTACTCTACTTATATATTATTAGAGACTCTATTTAACCTCCTCCCTATTATCTTCCCTAAGCTTAAAAACTATATCTTTACTCTTAATCTCTCCTTTTAATAACTCCTCCTATTAAGTAAGCTTAGGTTTAAGAGCTAGGGTCTATATCTATAGTAGTTAGTATTAATTAAGAAACTTTTTAGTAGACTCCTAGGTTATTAGCCCTACTACTAGGGTTATTACTCTTATCTTCTTAAATTACGCCTATATCTTTATATCTTCCTAGTCTAAAGGATACTTAAATATTACTTAAGCTAACCTTATAAATAGTATTCTTAGGATAAAGTCTATTAAGACTAGTATATCTATAATATAAACTCTTTACTAAATAAAGGTATTACTAAGATATAATTATAGTAATACTAATCTAACTATAACTACCTTACTATTTAAGTAAGATATTAATATTACTTAGCTTAGTTTAATAGTAATATTATACTTAGTTACTATTTCTTAGCTTATAATATTCCCCTTAGTACTAGAGTTAATTAGAGCTTTAATTAGCTTCTAACTAGGATTATTAATCTTAACGTAGATAAATAGTAAGGACTACTATAAAGCTATTATACGCCTTTCTTTAAAGATATAGTTTATACTTAAGCCGTAGATCACTAACTATAGAACGTAGTTAAAAGCGTTACTAAAGTCTAGGAGTGAGATTATCTCTATTATAACCTCCTTATCCTCTCCTTCTTTAATAACTAAATACTCTCTAGTTTTTACTAATATAGAATACTCTTCCTTATTTATAGAACTTTTATTATTCTTAATTATAATTATACTAATATTTATTATTACTAGAGTATTTTTAAAGGCTTATTTAGAGGCCTCCTACTCCTCTAGAAAACACGTGATAGCTATTAGTGCTTAGGATCACTTTACACTAGCTAGTACTATAGGGACTACTTCTATCTTCTTAATTTACTCTACTATATCTAGAATTCTCTATAAGAGTAATTATCTAATTAAGGGATTATACTATATAACTTTAGTAGCTATTATACTTATTTTCTTTCTTAGAATCTTATTAACTAGTTAATACTTTAAATTACTTTTTACTCCCCTTTTCTTTTTACTAAGAATATCCTCTTACTAAAAGTCTTTAGTAGGCGCGCTTTTATAGCTATTACTAAGGTCCTTACCTTTTACTATATTATTAGACACACGTAATTACTTCCTTAAATGCCTTATTATATTAATAGAAGTAGTAACTAGGGGTCTTATATTATTATCTAAGAAAATAATATTAGCTCTAGGTCCTTACTACACTTCTACTAGCTATAGTATTTTCTACCTAGGTAGTAGCTTATTCTAGGTATAATTAATATCCTCTTATTTACTAAGAGTAGTATTTATCTAAGGGTTTAAGGCTCCTCTTAGTAATATAACTTATCTTCTAAACTTTAATATAAGGACTTTTAGAGCCTAAAGAACTATAAGCTTCTAAATCACTATCTTATCCTAGAGCTAGACTAGTAGATAAGGTAGAATAAGGTATTCTCCTAGACCTTTAAGAGATAAAGTATAGGTACTTATATTATAAGTATAGAACTAAATAGTAATATCTATATTTATAAATTTATACTTATTTAGATAATACTTAAGGCAGAAGTAATACTAATACTTCCTCTTTATATTAGATCTTATAGTATTAATATAGAGTTCCTACTCCTCTTCTTTATTATTACTTAACTTAGTAATCTAATCCTTATCCTTAATAATAGTATTAACTTTTATTAGGTTTTACCTAATAGCCTTAAGGAGCTCCTTATAATCCCTCCTAGCTAACTTATCCTTCTCCTTATCTTTATTTATAGTGTAGATTACTAGCTTCTCTAACCTATTAATAGCCTCTATTATACCTAAGTTACTAGTAGGCTTAGGAGTATCTTATTAAGATACTAACCTTATATCCTCTACCTTCTCTATTATTTTACCTTTTTTTATTACCTAAAGTTTCTAATTAATAGTCTTCTTATACCTCTTATCTTACTAGAATTAGATATAATCTCTAATAAACTAAAAAATCCTTTAGTATACCTCTTTATAAGGTAGGTTATTAAAACTTATTATACTAATATTATAGCGCTTACTTATACTAAGATAAACTCTTAATAGTATAACTAACTATAAGTATCTAGACTACTTAATTATTATAAAGAGATCCTTACTAACTAGACTATAGAGATACTTATATTTAATAAGCTATTTATTAATTACTTAGTAATTATTTATTAAGGGTATACTATTATACCTAGCTAACCTAATCTATAGGCTAAACCTTTTTTTAGTATTATATTTAAAGAAGTATTTAATTAACTTTACTTTTATATTTACTTAGTTATAACTAAAAATAAGACACTTAACTTCCTCTAATATATAAATCTTTATTATTTTAAGTAATTCCTTATACCTAAAGGTAATTAAGATACTTTAGATATTAAGCTAGCTATTAAACTTCCTTAGGAAATTAGTAGAATTATTTCTATTAAACTTTTCCTTAAAGGTAGTCTATAGCTAAAGATTTACCTAGATTAAGGTTATAAGGAGATCCTTACTATTAATAAAGTTTAAGAAGTTAGCGTTATACTTAGTAAAGTCCTTTCTTAATCCTTTACTAGCTTATCCTCTACTAAGGCTAGTACTACCTACCTTCTTACCTTTTAAGGCTTACTTCTTCTTACCCTTCTTTACTCCTTCTCCTACTCCTTCTTTTATACTAATCCCCTTTATATTATTAGTTAAGTTATCTAGTAGGTTAAGGATATCTTATATAGTAGTAAAGGCTAAGCCTTTATATAGGTTTAGTGCTCTAGTACTACTAGATAATGTAAATATAGTTATTATAAAAGGGTTAAAGAATAATTAGAAGATTAGATATAAACTAAAGTAAGGATAGGGATAATATCTCTTTAAATAACTTAATAGCTTATACTTAGCTTACTTTATACTATAAGTTAGAGGCTAGGAGTTTATTATCTTTTAAAGATAGGAAAACTTCTATTTTCTTCTTATAACTACTAGCGTTATAATTAATAGCTTTTTATATATTCTATTAAGTAATATCTTAGTCTTATTTTAGTTTCTACCCTTAACCTATCTTTTAATTCTTAGACTAGGGTATACTTATAGGTTATTAGCCTAGTGTCCTAATACTATAGGATAATACGGGCTTACTAATAACTTAGGTATAAGATATATATTTATTAAGTCCTCTTAACTAGATTAAGGGATTATTTTATCTTAAAATAACTAGGGTAGCCTTAAGATATAATTATATTTACTACTAGTAATAAGGTCTTTTATAGCTACTAGCCTTATAGTCCCTTACTTAATACTATCTTTCTAGTTTATACTATCTTATTTCCTTCCCTAGTTTTAAACTCTTAATTAGTATCTTATTTCCTAGTTAGACACTTCTATAAGTTATTAACCTAGTACTCTAGTACTACTAGATAATTTAGATATTAGATATCTATAGATTATTAGCTTATTATTTTTTTTATCTATATCCTAGTTTAGTAAATAAAGCCTACCTATAACTACTTAGCCTCTTAGCTAATAAGCTTTTAGGTTAAACTATCCTTAGACTTTTCGTCTATTAAGCTTTCTTAGTTTTCTTACTAAATTTCTTAGGATCTTATTATAGTAGCTTACTAGTGCTCTTAGTCTCTAATTAGGGGTATCTTAACCTTTAATAAGGTATCTCCTCACTATAACTTCTATTATAATAGATAGGGAGAACTACTAGAAAACCTATAGTAATAGGGTACTATATATAAACACTTTTATAGTCTATAATATAATAAAAGGTTATTATCCCTTTAAGGGTTAATATATATATATAAAACGATTAAAGTAAGTCTAATTAGGAGTATTAAATTATTAGAAATATAAAAATTATAAAGGAGAAAGATATAGTTATATCTAGCTTAAATATAGAAAAGTTACTATAGGAAGTGATATATAGTTAATAATTAAAAGAATACCTAAATAGGGTCTTAATTATAAGGTTAATATTAGAAATAAAATATAAAAAAGGCGAAAAAGTTATTTTTATTATTTTTAGGGGAGGCACGCTCTTTTATTAGTAGTGCCTATTACGTAGCGTACTATAGGGACTATTTCGGACCTAATATAATAGGAGTTTAAAGAAGAGAATCTCTAATATATTAAAGAAGATATTAGATAGGATACTAAGACTAAAGCTAAGGTAAAGGATAAAGTACTAAGATTAGAAGAAGGGGAATCCTTAATAATAGCTAAAACTTATAAGGCCTTTTATCTATAGTTTAAGGCCTAGGCTAATCTAAAGCCCTCTAGTACTAAGGATATATAAATTATCTAATTAGCCCTAGCTAATAAAATTATAGATAATATTATTAGATATTTATATTAGAATAATATTAATACTCTAAGGGCTTATACCTTCTCTAGTAAACTTACCTACCTTATAAAGCTAATTCTATTAAAGTGCCTTAAGCTAAATATAGATCTTATAAAGCTAGTAATAAACTATCTATTTACTAACTACTATAATATAGTCTTTAAATAGAATATAATATAACTAACTATAGCCTCTAACCCCCTATTTCTCTTAAACTAAGTCCTTATATATATTACTTTAATAAATAATTATATAATTCTATTAACCTAAGCCTATAAAGTCTTTAAGTTAGACCTTTATGCCTATACCCTTAGTAAAGTAGAAGTAATAAAGGCCGCTATTTCCCTTTTAGAAGAAATAGTAAAGGATATAAAAGCCCTTTACTATATGCTTATAGCCGCTTACACGCTTAGTAGTAATATAGATTATATTCCCTCTTTTATCTTCTTTAATAAGAGTAAACGCCTAATAAAGTCCTAGCTTCTTATTTTTATTTCTTACTAGCCTTATATTATAAAGTTTATTATTAGTAATCCCTAATAATCTAATATAATAATATTAAGTAAATATTAAGTTTTTTATATACTTACTTTAGGTAATAAACTAGTAAAGATATTATAATAAGATTATTTTAGTACTTAATAAGAAATTAGTCTCCTTTAGTATACTAAGGAGAATAATATAGTTAATTTTTATATATATATTAACTATTACTCCTCTAGTAGTATTATTTAATAGTTATCTTATTATTTTTATTATAGTAAGATAATAATTACCTAAGAAAATTAAAGCTTAATAAAAGAATAATATAAGATTATATCTTACTTTAAGAAATACTCTTTATACTTATACTACTATAGTTTATTTATTAATCTTTAGGATATATTTAAAACATAGGTAGTTATATCTTATACTAGCTCTACTACTATACGCTTTTATATTAAGCTAGGAATCTTCTTCTAGTATAACCTATCTATTCCTAGTAGATATAATAAGATATAGTAATATAAAATTCTTATTATTACTAGTTATACTATATAGGCTATTAAGATAAGGTACCTTATAGATAAGATTTTATATAATTATATCTTAGAAGGTACCTTATAAGTCTATACTATAGATAACTTACCTAGTTATAAAGCTAAAATTATTATTATTAACTTCCCTTATAAGTTAAAGATTAGTTTCCTTAATAAAGCCTATTATATTAATATAACTTCTACCTATACTTACTATTATATTATTTATATTAGTAATATAGCTAACCTAGAAAGAAGTAAGCTATTTAGTAACCTAATCTCCTTATATTATTAAAGTAAAGCTTTAATTACCTTTATAAAGTAACTAGACTTCTATAATAACTATTATAACTTTAGGTATATATTATATAACTATAAAGTAGCTATTAGAAAAGATATATTTATTTACTATTCTTATAATTATAATAAATACTATTATAATAGTTAAAATTACTACTATACTATTATAAGAGTATCTTTTAATATTAAGACCCCCCTAGTACCTATTAACTCTATTAAATATAATATACTAAGTACTATTATTATTATTTATATAAAGAATTAAAAAGATAAAGCTATTAATAAGAAGCTTATAATTAATAATAATAGTACTAACTTTTATAATAAAGCTTATAATAAGAAGCTATAGGTTAAAGATATTACCCCTAATAAAGTAATCTCTACTAACACTTTAGCTTAGGATAAACCTACTAAAGTAGATTCTACTAATATAGCTTAGGATAAGCCGCCTCCTAATAAAATAGCTTCTACTAATATAGCTTAGAATAAACCTACTAAGATAGAGTCCGCTAATATAGCTTAAGATAAGCCACCCCCTAATAAAGTAGCTTCTACTAATATAGCTTAGGATAAACCTAATGTTAAGGTAGATTCTACTAATATAGCTTAGGATAGATTAACTAAAGTAGACTTCGCTAATATAGCTTAGGATAAGCTATCTCCTAATAAAGTAGCCTCTAATAATACTCTAGCTTAGGATAAGCCGTCTCCTAGTAGAATAGTCTCCGCTATAACTACTAATAAAGGCTCTTAGGGGAATTAAATAACTTAAACTAGTAATATATAGTAAATAAAATTAGAATTAGAATTAAAAATAGATTAATACTTACTTTAAATAAAATTATAATATCTTAAATAAAATTAGAATTAGAATTAAGAATAGATTAATATTTACTTTAAATAAAATTATAATACCTTAAATAAAATTAGAATTAAAATTAAAAATAAATTAATATTTACTTCTTATTAGACTTATATTATTAGATTAATATATTAGAATTATATTTAAGAGATTAAGAGATTAAGGGATTAAACTTTCTATTAATTAATATTATAGATAATATCTTCTTTTATACTAGGGGTTATTAGTAGGTAGGCACGTCCTAACTCGCTAACTTAGCTAGCTAGGACCCCTTATTAGCCGCCACCTTCTTTCTCCCTAGATAGCCTCTCTTCTCTCATACACACATTCATCTAGGTCTTTACTTTAGCTCGTGCCCTGCAGTGTGACTCCGTCTCCCCCTCGCGCTTGATTCGCCACACCCAGCATACATCTACATGCTCTCCGACGGCGATTTTCCCGTGGCCCCCGCCAGCACGTCCATCGTCACGAAAGAAGGCGTTATCAAGTATTAGTATACCTCGTTTATAGTCCGATTTGCTATCGAGTAGCGGGCCGATGGCGCTGCACATCGATGCAGAAACGTTGAGGAGATAACCGAGCATAGGCGCTATTGCTCTGAAGCTTACGGATGACTTTCAACGAGAGCAGGTGTTTTACTCAAAGATTTTCTATTTAAGGATGTTGGATTGTCGATAGCAGGGATAGCCTGTGGTAGTGTTGGTTTGATGTCGAGCGCTGGACTGAACGAATCGAGATGGTTGCGTTGTGCACCACACTCTCCACCCGCGCCACATTCCACGCAGCCCAATGCACCGGTGCCCAACCAAATACTGGCCACCTACCAACTGGTGCAGCGCAATCTGTCCAAAAGTTGGAGACGACGGAATTCCGTCAGCTTGCAGGGCCTTTGCCTTGTTGAGCCATAAATGGCATTCTTATAAAAGTGGCTACGATTTCCTCAGCTTGACTAGGCTCTAGGTACTAAGGTGTCTGAGTGCCCTGAAGCCGGCTGGCGCTGAAACCATAGCCTGAAGGACTGCTGACAACAAGCGCTGCAGCAGTCCGCAGCTTCAAACAGCGCCCTCAGCGCCGGTTTAGGTGTTCAATTAGTGGCTGAGGCGCCGCCCAGTGCGCCTTGGAGCCCATGATTTGGCTTTAGTGAGACAAGGAGCTTAATTGCAGGCCGGGCCTGGACCTCAATTTAGGATCTATCTGCAAAAGCTGTCGCTGCAAAGATCAAAGACGTGACATCATCACACAAGGATATTTCGCCATGTATATGCGTCTGTGTGTGTGTCTGAAGTAGAGTATTGCGGGAATCATCTTGTCCGGCCCGCGCGCAAACATGTGTCTATATCACAGCCGACGTTCTCCAGTAGAGCCTTGGACTGGTGGTGATGCCTTCAGATGCACACAGCGCAATCCTAATCAGATGGTACAAACTACAGTTACATTCTTTACTGCGGCCAAGACATATACAAGGGCAATTTCCAACACACATGGTTCAATCTAAATTCCATACATCTTCGTAACTTATAGCGCATTTCTACCCAAAATAGCGAGGCACCATCTCACACCAAAAGGCATAGCAAGCCTTGACAGTTTCAACACTCTTGCACACTCTTCCACCAGCACACCCGCCATCCAACCAGAGGGATGCCCCTACCACACCCGCCGCCCAGCAGCGCCACGCAGAGCTCCACGAGGGAAAAAAACATATTGAATACGGGGGATAGTCACAGCCCAGATTGCCGAAAAACTCCCCGTCGGGCTAGTAATAAATGACAAAGGTCATGCGGTGAATTGTCACCTTTGCTCCTGGTGCAAGCTTGAAGCTAAACACAACGGCGCAGGTGCCATCCTTGTTGCAGCTCACGTGGGCAGCGTCTGCCTTGACGCGAATATACTTTCTACCAGGACAGGCATCTAGTCTATAGGGGCCTCGGTGGTCACCCCGGCCAGAAAATCTTTGAACGGCTCCAGATCACGGTCCTGCATCGCGGAATGCACCTTCATGACGCAGTCACGAAACCTCTTACGGAAGACCTGCCCTGGTGCACCAGCCCCCAGGGTAGACTCAAAATTCTTAGCAAGCCGCGAGTGAGCCGTGACAACCTCGACAGATCCCTCCGTCGCAACCGTCAGCCCCGCCGCAAAAAAACGTGGGCGTTTCCCTCGAAACGTTTTCCAGTTCTTCATGCCTGGGACCTGCAGCTCACAAACGAAGTCGTCGTCAACGACCAGATTGTACAACTCCGATTCTGACTTGCGTTGCGACCCAGTTCCAGCCCCGCTACCAGGTGAAGCTCGAGAAGAGCTTCCGCGGTGGTAGGACCTTGTGCGCAACTGAGCATTTTCAGAACCCATGGTTATACGGAAACAGAGGCAAGAGATAACAAGGCGAGCAAATGAAATCAGAAAAGGAAAGCGGGAAAGCTTCTCACAAGTCTAGATGTGAAGGGGAGGTCAGAGAACCTAATCTATGGAGGAGGGAAAAGTAGAAGGAAAAGAATGCGGAGGAAACGAGTTATTTATACCCTTTTTTTATTATTTATTTTTTTATTTTTTTATTTATTCTCCACTACTAGGCATTCTATCTGCTTCTTTTCCATTCTAAAAAGGCGCACTAGTTATAACGTACCACACCACACAATTGCTGGACAAGGCTGACAGTTGTGGCAGACATACTCTGCCTTTCTCAAGAGCCACTGACGCGTCAGCTCAGCGCGTCTTGTCTGCGCAGTAACCCGCGTATTCACGTGATCGTGTCATGGTCGCAGGTGGTCAGAGATAACCTGTCCCAGATCCACCAAGTTAACCTGTCCCAGTTTAATTCTGCCGATGTTTCCCCGATAGTAGGCTTGTACTGTGATAAGCCAGTTTAGTTAGTAGTTAGTTACCTAGGTTAGTAGTTAAGTTAGTGGTTAGTGGTTAAGTTAGTGGTTAAGTTAGTGGTTAGGTTAGTGGTTAGGTGTTCGAGTTAGTGGTTATTATTTAGGTTTATTATAGTATATTTAGTGGTTAGTAGTTAGGTAGTATTTGTGTTGGTGATATGTACTGGTATAAGCATCATCCTGGGGAAACATCGGCAGAATCAAACTAGGACAGGTCAACTTGGTGGATCTGGGACAGGTTATGTGTAACCACATGCCAACGATTGGCATTTTGTATCCTCTCGTACCTCTGAAACTCGTTGCTACAGAGATTTGCCGAATTTTCGGCAAACACCTGCAAGGTGACGTATTTTGGTCCCTATTTTGCTGCGTGGTTAGTCCGAGTGCGAAAACTGGCGATGGATCATACTGTAGATTTCTACCGAGCTTTCTACCGAGCCAGACAGTCGAAGTCGACCCGAAACCGCGTTTTTCCTAGGATTTAATACTCGTTATTATAAACATCGCCGATGCGGACAGGGCAGTAGTTTCCAGTCCTAAATTCGTCGTATTGCTCCTCCTCGAGTAAAACATTTTCTGGAATGACTTCAAAGCCAGTCGCTGGAAATTTGATTGGGCGGGCCGGGGCGCGACGGATTTGACAGAAGAGTACGATACAGATGGTGTCTTACATGCACGGGCAGTTGAGCCATCTGCAGCCATGCCGACTTTACTGGTAAGGCGGATGGGTTTCTCAGCACCGTAGTGTAGTATCCCTCTCAATTTAATACATTTTGTTGGTATATTGTATGAATATTCGCTAAATTTGGCATTGTGCGGAGTGAGTAGCATGTATCAAGGGTAGCATTTTAGGAGAGATAAGCTTGCGCCTGGTATGGCTGTCTTTTAGAGACGTGTTTCCCAAGGCCATCGTTGCCATTTTCGACAACGATAACTAGTAGATCAGACTTGGGACTGGCAGGTAAATGCTTCGGCCACGCTTGAGGGATGGAGGATCAGTCCGGAGATGGTAAAAAGCTTAGCGATTCATGTAAAGTTACTAGTTGCCAGTTGATAGAGTACTACTATAGACTAGCTAACAAAGTTGTGAGTAATTAACAAGTCTTTTAAGTGCCGCGGTAGAGATAGCCTCGTCCCAGTGGGTCTACCTCAACATGACATATCACCTCAATATGATCCTCTAGCAGCAACAGGAAGTTATCAGCACGGAGTAGTCGGAGTACTGTTTATCATTATTAAGTCATGTCGTAGATTACTGCAGTAGCTCAGCCTCTCATTGCTCTTCATTTGCAGCTTCATGCTGCGTTGAAGTTGTCGGCACGGCGTAGCCGGAGTACAGTTTACCATTATTAACCCATGTCTTCTTCGTGTAGATCACTGCAGTAGCTCAGCCTCAGCATTCAATACTGTTCATTTTCAGATTCTACTTTGTATCCTGGGTATGCTTTCGAACTACTCGGTTCCGTTATCGGCTTCAACATCCGGCGCTAATGCGCCTTGGGCCAGCCTAATATGGCAGGTAAGCGCACCAAGAAGCCTTCAGCCGAGACTAATACGTAGGTCAAGTACGCTATTCCGCACTGTTGGTACATTGATGCGATTAAATGGGGGTTAATGAACTAGGCCGATGGCTTAGCGATCCTGCTAAAACGTAGAAGCTGGGGAAAGCAGCGCTGCTCTTAAATCAAATCACATCAAACAAATTACCAAACAAATCAAACAAATAAATGCGAAAATTTTATCAAACAAACAAATACATAATTTTAGATTTGATTTGCGTTTGATACATTTGATTCAACCTCGTTTTTGTTCAACCTTTTCCCGTATGAGACGCTTAGCGGTAACCAGTGCTACCCTAAACATAAGGTAGGCTACTAGAAAGGTATAAAGCAAATGCAGCAAATAGACTGGCAAATATAAGTATCTTTATAACATGGACCACGCGTCCCGTCACGTCTTCTTGAGCCACGATGTCTTGCCTGGCAGCCAGCCTCCTTAGAGAGGATATCCTCGACGAGGTTACCGCGAGGGGGTTATATCTTCCTACCTTCCGGCGACAAAAGGGCTCCCGTTTGTCCCCGTATAAAGACTAAGGGACAAAAGTTGTTGACGAGACCGCGATTGTAGACGCTGCCATCCGGCCAACATCATCGTGATCCCGCTGACGGGTATCGTTACCGACAGATATATGCCACTGGGCGCGAAACTGCTAGCCAGGGGAGATTGTATTGGGCCTGCAATTCCACGGAGTTTAAAGCATTGCACTACGGGCTTCAGGGCTCTAGAGTTTGTTAGTTTTTTCCTAGCTTACAAGGGGGTTAGGCCAATGCATACTAATGAAGCTAGTTAGCGCGTCTAAAAGCCTACAGTACACTAGGGCGCCAACGGACGTAATAGTCAAATCAAATCAAATCGAATCAAATTAAATCAAATATTTCCGCATGTTCTTCAACCACAGGAGCGTTGTGTCATAAGGGTAAGAAGAAAATGGGCGTTTTCTGTTTTGTGTTAGTGGCAGGCAAACCACTGTATCTAAAATTCCTATTGCAAGAGCATTTTCCTGTATTAACATGGAGACTGCTTTGCGGACAGGATCTTGGCTTAAAAATTACAAAAACTAGAGGAAGCTGGTGAATATCAACGCGTAAGAGTGCTAAACAGTTCAATGGCTAATGCTTTCTACTGGGCGTACGGAGTACTCTGCGTAGCTAAATTTTTCTCTACAGAGGTGGGACTTACATGCGTTGCAGACTGGCAGTGGATGGATACACAACGCAACAGGCTCCGCGATTAATGAAAAGGGAAATCGATATTAACCCAATTTAAACTTTGACATTATATAAATCCTCTTAAGTGCTTTATACGTTCTCCTTAACATTCACCTTGATTGTATCCGTACTGTACTGGGCGCTGTTAGAGACGGGTGGTGGCACGTGCTTTGGTTGCCTAGCCAACTATCCACCACTACCACCACCATCCAGCGTCTGCCATGCACGACAAACACTTTATCGCTTAACACTAACCATGCGTAAAATCGGCCACGAGACTTAACAGAACCGCCTTATTTACAGGCGAATATGCGGCTCGACAAAATTCAGCACTGGCTCGACGCGACGACCCACGACAGCGACGGCGAGCCACCTTCCTCCAAGGCAACGGTGAAGCACGACCGCGACCACGGGCACGCCAGCAAGCGACGCCGGCTCAACCCCTTCACGCCGCCGGGATCAAACCAGACGGAGCGCAGCAACATGGCATCGCCCACGCGTGGCAGCAGCTCGTCCAACAAGCGGCCCCTCGACGACGAGACGCCGCGCGCCAAGCGAATCCAGGTCCGGGCGGCCGCCTCCTCCGGGCTCAGCCAGGACTCGTCGCTGCCGCCCTCGGACTACTCGCCCTCGTCGAGGCGCTCCGGCCGCGTATCGCCCCGGAAGCAACTGCGCAGGCTGCACCTCGATAGCCGCGGCCTCGACGTGCGCGAGCTGGCCATGTTCCGCGCTGCGATGCCGACGGGGCTGCAGGGGCTGGTGGACGGCGTCGCCGCCATCTCGCGCGGGAAGCGGGTCGTGGCGCGCGACACGCAGTCGGCGCTGGAGGAGGCGGCCAAGTCGGACGTCGAGTTTCGTTGGGCGCTGCTCGACGACGACCACCTCTCCGACGACCCAGCCGTGGCGGGCCAGACGCCGTCGCCGCATGACGTCCGCCACGTCGTCGACGCGGCCATTCGGTGCAGCACGCGCGACCACCCCGAGGCCAACTGGAACATGATGGTGCACGACCAGGTTCTGCAGATGGCCTTTCAGCCGCGGGGGAAGCCCAGATACAGCCATCTAGTTAACTTTGTGGGATGGTGAGTTGCCCCGCCCCCTCCCCTCTGGATCTTGTGCCCCCCGGGGAAGTTCTGTCTTGCCTATCCGAGCTAATTAGTTGCGAGCAGCACCACGGCCACCATTATGGCCGAGTATGGCAACCCAACGCTGACCAAGCGAGTCGACTTTTGCGTCTGCATCGAGCCCGAAAACGACGCCTCGGCGCCCGATTTCCCGTCGGCGGCCGCACGCGCGCGGGCCGTCATGCCGCGGCGCATTGTTAACTTTACCGACTTTGCGCCACTATACGACTGCTTCATCGCGCTAAGCATTGAGACTAAGAAGCCGAGCGAGAACTTTGACGCGGCCAGGCTGCAGCTAGGCGTGTGGGAGATGGCGCGGTGGTCGTTTCTGCGGGCGCTCGAGGCGGCGGGACGGATCGGCGCAGCAGCGACGGACGAGGCGCCAGGAGCTACGACGGCAACAACGTCGAGGCTGCCAGCCTTTCTCCCGAGCATCATCGTCCAGGGCCACGAGTGGATCCTGCTTGTCACGACGACCGAGGGCGAGAGGACGGTGCTGTGGCAAAAGGTCATCATCGGAAGCACCTCGAGCTCCATAGGCGTGTATCAGATTGTGCGCGCGCTACAGTACCTGGGCCGGTGGGCGCGCGACGTCCACTGGCCGTGCCTGCGGGCCCTGGTGGAAGCCATCCCGGACGTGGTATGTGATAATAATGATGTGGATGACGAGTGATGCAAGTCGTGCTGCGTTCGAGGAAGCACAGAAACTAGGCAGTTTTCTGCGTCAACGATTCTCGCCCGTTGCCACCCATTGGCATCTAGAATTTGTCTTTATGGCTACTAGGGGCCCCGCCGTTGTTAGCATGTTAAAGCCGGCGACTGTTTAACGGGCAGGGTCAGCTCGTATTATTGCTCCGTTAGTATTTACTGATTTTATTTATTCTCATGTTAATTTTTAATAAAGTCACTTGGGCTGAGTTTCTGGTATATTAAGATATTAATACGAAAAAAAAACAACGGCTAATAAGTTGCGAATCGGCCCATCATCTAGATAAGCGTTGCTCTGTATCGTCATCATCCATCTTCTGGCCTCCTTAAGAATGGTCGAGTATAAAGCAGGGAGTGATAATGTCGCAAGGCTATGATCAGGTGCTTCTGAGGTACTTCAGGGAACTCTTCTGTGGTTGCTTGATATGCCTCCTCATCAGCGTAGAATCCCGTTGGAGGATTGCCAAGAAAAGATACGAAAAAGCTAGCCGCACGGTAGGCCATGGCCTCATAGCCCTTCTGGCTCCAGCCAGGAGGTGCAGGGCAATTTTGCTCGAGGAAATTAAAATCCCCTGGTGCTGGCATTGGTGGACCCTTCAGTGCGCTCATCTCGGTCTTGACGAGTTGATGCGTAGCGGCTTGCGAAGCGGATAGAATACGCTGTAGAGCTTCATGAGATTTAAAGGCTTCAGTCTTTGCGTCACTTACAGCGCCTAGTATGCGCCGGCTGCTTTTTTGAGATTCTTGCATAGCTTTGCCTATGGCCTCCATCAACTGCTTCATGTCTGATCTGAGGGCTGCCACTTCACCATTCAAGGCCTCGATATCAGTAGCCATTCTTCGATACGACGAGTCTATGTCTGCTTGCACCTTTGATTTCATGTTGCCAGAAGCACACTTGAAGAATCACATTTATAACTGCAATGAACACCACGCAGATACCGCCATTCACTCTCGCGGACCGTAATGCTAGCGCACTAGAGTTACTATGTTCGGGTGACAGGAGCATGATACACTCGCGTGAGCATGCTTCAGCCGCGCCTGGACCAGAGTTACCTAGGGAAGGAGTTTTTAAGATCTTCAATGACGTCCCTGTTCTGAGCGCTGAGCATGACAACGGGGATTTTTTCGCTGGCCTGAAGGCGCCACGGGAACTGAAGAGAAGAGCCAGTCACGACGGTCCGCTACGAAAGAAATCCAGGATGGGCGCCATAAAGGGCGGAGATCTGATGCGGCAGCTACAAACTAGCCACGACGTGTTACGGCAGAAACTGCTCGAAGAACTACGCCAGGATCTGAATCAGCTGTCAGAGACCAGATAGACCTATTTATAGGTACAAGCAAGCTGCAGGCAGCTTGCTTTTGTTGCGTTGCAACACTACTGATACATTGTGGTGTTTGATCCCTTGATAATTGCTTTTGGTAGCTTCAGCCTCTGTATTAGAGCTGCTGACGTCACCTGCCGTGCAGAAATAACTATTGCCAAAGATGCCGGTGTGGCCAGGGGACCATTTGACTGAGATTAGATACGGGTGCTTGTCCCCAATCTTCTGGAATTCTCGGAAACAGGCCTGCGAAGAGTCTGCCGCTGTTGTTCCAATGCAGTCGATCACGGACGTGTTGTCCATGCAGACTGTGATCGGCTCACAGAGGCTGTTCATCTGTACCGGGCTTAACTACGTGTCAACCACACCACCAAGGTTGCCAACCAAAAGTGGGGACTTACTGTGGCTGGGCTCTGATCCTACGCCGGCCACTAAAATTTATATAGGAGAAGAAGTAATAGAGCTAGAAGACTATATTTTACTATAATAAATAGAAATATATATTATTAATTCTAGGAAAATCATAAAATAATAAAAATAGTACTATAATAATCCCTAGCTAATTATCTCGCTACTTATTATACTCTCCTCTCTTAATTAGCTAGTATTTATAGGCAGGCCTCTTATATCTCTTATATATCCTAATTATTATTAAATTTAGCGTCTTAGGAGCCCTTAGCGGTAGTAGCGCCGCTAAAAGCGCCTCTAGAGGCAGCAGCGCCGCTAAAAGCGCCTCTAGAGGCAGTAGCGCCGCTAGAGGTAGCCTTAGAGGAGGCACGGCTCCTAAAGTCAGCCGGCTTAGCGGCTTCGTTGATGGCCTTAAGCCTAATATCTTCTGGCTTAACGGCTCCGGTGAAGTGCTAATAGGCCTGAGGCTAAGCTGTGCCAGGCACGTACGGGTCATCTAGGTTATTAGCTATGAGGTTAATTGAGTCTGGCGCTAGCGCTAGCGCCGGCGAGGCTCTAGCCACGCGCTAGGCGTGGCGGCGGTTAGCGCGCTCCTATGCCTTAAGCCTCTTAAAGAGGCTTAGGTCACGCCAGGTTCCTTAAGTGCCTAACCTACGCTTTCTGCCTTTTAAGTATACTTTTACTAGGTTAAAAAGTAGGTTAAGGGGCGCCTCCTAATATATACTAGGATACTACTAATAAGGATAAACGTTATCTTCCTAAATTAGCTAGAAGGTTACTTTAAGCTAGGTAATTTAGTAATAATAGGGTATACTATAAGTAATAGTTATTAAGTAGTAGTAGGGCTCTTTTAAAAGTTAGTTATTATAGTCCTCTTATATATAGTTATACTCTTTTATAATAAGTTAAAGCGCTATACTTATAACCTAGTTCTTAATAAGGGAATAAAGAATTTTACTAGTAAAATATAATATTTATATTTATCTTAAAATAAGTATTAAATTAATATTATTTTTTTATATTTCTTATAAAAGCTTTAGTTATAAGAAGACTTATATAATATTACTTATTAACACTATAAGGGTAGACTTAATCTATAAGTAGAGCCCTTTAGCTACTAAGGTTATAGTATACCTAAAATAAAGCTTAAGATTAACCTAGAATTTAATAATATTCTAGTAATATTTTTAAAGCTATATTTTAATATAGTAATTAACTACTTTTTATAGAAATTTATCTAGTTTTATAAATTCTAATAGATTATAATTATAATTATATTATAAGGCGGAATTAATAAGGTTATTCTAATTATCTATAAACTTAGTATATAATAAGTCTTCTACCTATTACTTTATAACTTAGTTAAAAATCACTTTATAAAAAAACTTTTTATACTATAATTTAATATTTTTATTAATATACTATCTATATAAATTAAAAGGAATTTAGCTAAGAATTAGGTGGTTAGTAAGGACGGTAATAAAGGTAAGATCTTAGTTAGTTACTACTATATATAGAAGTAGAATCCTCTCTTCCTCTAGTACCTTAATAAGCTAATTAAAAAGCTAGGAAAATTAATTAGTGTCTTTATATATAATAAATACTATAGCTATATAAAAGACTTATTTAATTAGTGTTATTATATATATATTAAAAAGAGGAAGGTAGAAGTAGTTTATTTTATATATAGTATTATAGATTTATATCTCTAGGTAAAGCCTTAATAATTCTATAGTGCTTTAAGGAATAATTAAAAGACTTTATAAGTAGTTAAAAGGGTCCTTTCTAACCCTAAAAATAAATTTAGAGGAATTTTCTAGCTACTTATAAAGTTATTATATTAGGGTTCTATTACCTAATTTATCTTAGTAATAATATATTATTATATTTATAATATTATATTTAGTAAAGTACTTAATATTTACTCCTTCTTTCTCTTATAATTATATAAATATCTTTAAAGGCCTATACTTAGTATTTAATATAGTAATAATATTATCTTTATACTTTTAAATAAGGGGCATTTAGATATATATAAATAATTATAGCTCTAATAATTTATAGTTATATTAGCTAGTATTATTACTAATAGCACTTTTAAAATATTAGCTATTAATTTAGTAATATATCTATAGCTAGAAAGAGTAACTAGTACTTATAGTACGCCTCTGCCTCTATATATCTAGGCGTGCCTTAAGAGGTTAGAATTAGGCGTATTTATATAGCCTAGTGGTAATATCCCTAGCGGCGTCTTACTTTATTTAGCTTATAATAGTATATACGCCTATATTATATAATATAGCTTTAGCCTCTTTAAGGCTATTAAAGCGCTTTATAAGGTTATAGGATATTATAGATTAGTCGTAATAGCTTTAAAAATGCGTGTATAGTAGTGATTTTTACGTGGTAGGGGAAGATAGGTAGGGGGAAGGACACACGACGCGTGTTTTTAGTGTAAATTACTATGGGGGAGCCAGAATCGGCGTCCACGCCTTACACTAGCCGCCCTAAGCCACAAATTGGTTAATAAGTTGGGTGGTGTGGTTAACACGTAGTTAAGCCTATCTGTACCTCAACCAGAGCTCATCTGACCCCGAGCGGGGCAAAAGTGGCAGAAAAAATGTTAATCGATAGCAGATGCGCTGTATATGCTCTTTTAGCCCTTCTATTAGCATATGCCTAGCATATGCTTATAAGTAAATAGATAATAAAACTACTAGGCATATACTAGGCATATACTAGTAGTTAGTTACCTAGGTTAGTAGTTAAGTTAGTGGTTAGGTTAGTGGTTAGGTTAGTAGTTAGCACCTAGAGTACTAGGCGGATCTATATTACTAGGCGATACTAGACATATTTAAAGAATACTTAAAGAAAATTATAAACCCTTATTAAACCTAGATAAATAAACTTAAGGCTATATAGATAATAATAAGGTATAAAGCTATCTAAGAGTAAGAGTTAACTATCTTTAATTAAGCGCTAAACTTTTACTAACTATTAAATTCTTACTAACTACTAACTATTATACTTATTATTCTATAATTATTAAATAGTTATTAGCCGCTTAATATAGTTAATAAGTAAGTCACCTAAATAAGTAAGTTATTTACTTTACTTTATTTTTAGTATCTTTTACCTTAGTATTTCTATTACTTAATAACCTTATTAGACTAGAGATCTAGTTATCTAGTACTTATCATATATAGTACGAAAGTGACTAGTAGCTTATTAGTATTAATAAGCCTCTATTTAAGACTAGTGTGAGTAGTTAATAGAATCGCTTAGATACTCTTTTACTATTACTATATGATGTGTAGATAGAAGTGGTGGAATAATAGTTAATTCCGTTAAACTAGCTATAAAAAGGTTACCTGTTTATATATAGGCTAGAGCATAAGCGCTAAGTTATTCTTAGTTATACTTGTGCTATTTTAGGCGTAATAAACTTCTTATAAAAATCCCTTTAAAAGAAGTAGGTATTATCTTTACCCTTTAAGCTCTTAAAAGAAATCTAAAACTAAGCTATAAATAAGTTATATTAATTTATAATATACTTTAAATAACTATATATAATTAATATAATAATTAAGTTATATAATATAATTTTATACTTAATTTAAAGAAACTTACTAATTTAAAAGAGAAAGTTATAATAAAATATATTTTATTACTAGACTTATAAGGACTTTTCTTTTAATATATTAATATAAAAGATATAATAAACTAATTACTTATTAAATATAATAGTAGATATATTACAATATCTTAAGTAAAAAACCTTATATAATAATAACTAGAGTTTATTATATATTTTTAATAAAAATATAATTATTAAAGAGTTAAATATAAAGATTTAATTATAATTTATAACTAGTTTATACTCTATAAGGTTATAATAAGAAGAGTGCTTATATTTAGCTATATATATAGGTAAGGTATATATAGTTATAGGAATTATTACTACCTTATTAATACTTACTTATATTCACGATGTGACTAAGTACTTATATACTCCTTATATAACTAAGCCCTATATCCCTGCTCGTGCCCTACGCCCCCGCTACAAGCTAACTATACCCTTAGTGCCTCTTCCTTATATATATTATTAAGACCTTAATATACTCTTAGAGAATATAATTATAAAATATAATATTATAAAGTCTAATATCTATAACTTTAATAAAACTAGGTTTTTAATAGACTTTATTATAATAAAAATAGTTATTATAAGCTTTAATTATATTAAAAAAGTAAAAATAATATAGCTTAATAATAAAGAATAAGTTATTATAATTTAAGTAATAAATTCCTAAGGCTTAATAATATTATTATATATTATAATAAAAAGCTAAAATTACCTTATATCTTAATATAAAGAAAAACACTTATCTTTAGATTAGTGTTAGGGTTATAGCCTGAGGAGAGCCACGCACGAAGGAACACACGAGCAAGAGAAGCCGGGCTATATATCACGTACGAGGAAGTATATATATAAAGGCAAGCTACTAATAAGTTAGTAAGGAGGAGGTAGTAATAATTCTATTATTATTATTATATACTAGGATTATCTTATAACTATAGTCCTTCTTAACTAGTAACCTTATAAGATTACTACTACTACCTAGTATCTAGGATATTAAGCTACTAATAATATAATAATTAATAATACCTTATTTTTATAAGACTATATTAAAGTAGTTTTAAGTAGCTAATAAGCTAACTTACTAAGCTTAATAGATTTACTAATAAGTATTATAAATATACTTATTTATATAATATTTATAAAAAAAATATAAGCTAATATTTAATATATAGTAAATAAATAAAAAAAAAATATTAGCTTTTTATTATAAATAAGTAATTAAGGGTTAATTAATTAAGGTTATTTTTAAACTAAGAGAATTACTAAAGGAGATATCTTATTAAAAAAAGGTAATAGTAATAAAATTATTTAGTATTATATTTATTATAAAGTTATTTTAAAAATATATTAACTTTATAATTATTTTATAAATATATTTTTAAATATATTTAGAAGATTATATAAATAACCTTAAGAAGGTTATATATATTATATAATACTTATAAAGAGATATATAGACTTAATAAGTTTATTATTTTATAGTAAATTTAAAAAGAAGTTATAAAGGTTTTATTTAAAAAGACTTTAATAAGTAATATAAAAAAGAACTTAAGGATATAAGTATTAAGATATAAAGGGTTATATATAATCTTATATAATATAAATATAATATTAATAAGCTAGTAAAGAAGTATTTATATTATATAGAAAATATAATAATAGAATTACTAGACTTATTACCCTTTATATTTTATATTACCTTAATATTAAAAGGGCTAAGTAAGTAGATCTAGATAATAATAAGTAGTAGTAATATATTAACTATATAAAAAGAGCTAGAAAGTTATATAGAGAATATTAAAAGAGTAGTAAGAGTACTAATTAAGACTAAGGATAGCTAGAAGCCTTAATTTAGCTATATAACTAAAGAAGGAAAATAGACTAGCTAATAAAGTACTCTAATAATATTATAAATAAGTAATAGATTTACTAGGTATTATAAGTATAGGGGAAATTATTTATATTAAGACTATATAATATCTAACTATATTATTTCTAAAAGGTTTTATATTATAAAAAAATATTAATACTAGCTAATACTAAAAGTAGTAGGGATTAAGTAAGTAATAACTAGTAAAGATATAGTGATTCTTTTAAATAATAAGCTAATAAAAAATAAATAAATAAATAGAAGAGCTCTTATAAGATAAACCCTATTATTATATATATCTTAGGTATAAATAGCTTATAACTTTATAGACTAAGTATAGCTAAGAGGTTATAATAGTAATAATTAATACTAAGAGTAACCTAAGCTTACTTAATAAAAGACTAATAAAAGGGTTATTAATTTATATTAATTATAAACTATTTTAGTTAAAATATCTAATATTAAAAATAAAAATACTAGTAAAAGAGGAGATAATAAAGATACTTAAAGTTATAAATAACTTAAGGTATATAAGGTAAATATAAGTTCTCTTCTTAGTTATAAATTACTTAGATAATATAATACTTAGAAGGTAATAGATAATAAAAGAAGGAGTTTTAATTTATAAAGAACTAGACTACTAGAATTATATTATTTATTTAGGGAGTATTATATTAATTATAAGTATATAAGGAGTATAGTAGGTAATAAAAAATATAAAATTTATAATAATAATTATAACCTAAGAAGATCTTAAGGTAATATTATTAGAAGAACTTTATATAGAATTATTAGGAGAATATTATAACTTTATAAAGCTTTTCTTTATAAAAGAGGTAGTAAGACTACCTCTATTAAGTAGACTAATATATATAATTAAACTAGAAGATAGTAAAATTCCTCTATAAGGACTAATTTACTTACTTAAAAAGAAAAAGCTAGTAGAACTTTATAAATTTATTAATAAAAGATTAAAGTAAAGATAGATAAGAAGATTAATAAGCCTAGTAAGAGCTTTTATCTTATTTATATTAAAGAAGGGGGGAAAACTTTATTTATATATAGATTATTATAATCTTAACTAAATTATTAAGGAAAATAAGATATTATTATTACTAATTATAGAAATTATAAACTATTTATAAGATATAAAAATCTATATAAAGCTAAATATAAAAGATATATATAAATAGCTAAGAATCTATAAAGGTAATAAGTAAAAGATAGTATTTTACTATTAATATAAATACTTTAAGTACTTAGTTATACCTTTTAGACTTACTAGTATACTAGCTATATTCTAAGAATTTATTAATATTACCTTATATAAAGATATTAATTATATTTATATAATATACCTAGATAATATGTTAACTTTTAGTAAAGAGCTTATAATATATATATAATATATTTAATAAGTACTTAAAAAGCTATAGAAAGTAAGCCTTTATTTAAATCTAGAAAAGTATAAATTTACTACTAATAAGATAAAATTCCTTAGTTTTATTATTAAACCTAATTATATTAAGATAAATATAGAATATATTAAAGTAGTTATAAGCTAGTTATAATTAACTAGTATAAAAGAAATTTAAGTATTTATTAGCTTTATAAGCTTTTATAGAAGATTTATTAAGA
>JAEIJG010000573.1:0-23694 GCA_037289395.1 Beauveria scarabaeidicola
TATTATCCTCTTCTTTAGTTATTTTATTATTATTATCTAAGGTATTAACTTTTATTACCTAGAATTATTAGATTAAGTAGTCTTTATTATTTTTTTTACCTTCTATACTTATAAAGAATATCTAGTAGTGTTTTTCTTTAGGTTTACCTTAGTGGCTTTAATTAGCTATCTAATATACCTTTTTATTAGCTTATTCTTTCTCTATATAATATATTAAGAAGTATCCTAGTTCCTTATATATCTAATATTTCTTATTTTAGTTAGAAGATAGTTAGTTATACCCTTTTTAGTTTAGGTATTTAAAGGGTTTAATTACTCTTTCTTAGCCTAGTTTAAAATTACCTTTATTATAGAATTAGTAGTTAATAAAGAAGGCTTTACTATTATATTTCTTCTTATCTTACTATACTATTATAACTTATAATAACTTTATATAAAGTATCTTAAATATTAGAGTTAGTAATAAAATCACTCTTCTATAGGCTTTTATACTTTTAACTATAATAAGAAAAGTTTAATATATCTCCTAGTTAGTTTCTTATTTATCTTTATTTAAATTTATCCTAAAATATAAATCTTTAATTTAATTAATTATTAACTAAATATTCTTAACTATTATCTTTATAGGATTATTATAGAAGAATTTTCTTAGTCTAATATTACTTTATTAGATAAATCTATCTCTTTAGACTTAGTCTAGTTTAAAATAGGTTCTTATAGCCTACTTTATCTCCTTATATTTAAGGTTATTCCTTATAAGTATTTATAAATAAAAAGTATTTATAGTTTTTATTAGAATTAATAGGAATACTTTATATAAGGCCTTATTTAATATACTAAGGTAGGTATATTTATCTTTAAAAGTTTATATAAAGTTAATAAAGAACTTATCTCTTATACTACTATATTTCTTAGCTTTTATAAAGTTTTAAATAGCCTTACTAACCTTCTTTAAGGGGTTTTATTAGAAGTAAAAAGAAGAGGGGATTATAATATAGTCTTTATCTTATTTATTCCCTTATATAACTCTACCTTTAGGTTATTCTTCTCTTTTAGGATTATATCTTAGTAGTATTAGTTATTAATAATAATTTCCTTTATTAGTTTATTAATAAAAAAGGTTAACCTTAATAAGGTTATTTTTACCTTTATTATTATCTTCTTTTTTATCTTAAGAGTTATTTAGTAAATATAATATATTTAAAAGACTTAATTTCTCTAATACTTTATTATTAATAATAATTCTTTATTCTTCTAAAGTCTTTTATACTATCTTAGGTCTTAAAGTAATATCCTTCTTAATAGTTATTATAGATTAGTAAAATAATCTTAATAATCTTAAGGATCTTAAAAATATTTAATTTAACCCTTATATAAGTAATTTACTATACTATTTATAATTATTATCCTTTTTATCTTATTAAGGGAGTCTATCTTATTTAGTAACTTTAAATAAAATATTTATAATCTTAATACCTAATCTTTTATAAATATAGACTCTTTTTATTTATAATATATTTTTAATTACTATTTAGATCTCTTTATTTATATTATTAAAGATTTCCTTTAATTAGTCTAAATAGGTTAATTAGAAGTATTTATATATAGTTATTAATATATTTATTACTAGGTTATTTTTATAATAGTTAATTAGATATACCCCTATATTATTAATTTCTCTTAAGTATTATTTTAGGTTATTATAGGTATTTAATATCTTTAAAGGGTATAAGGCTTTATTTATTATATACTAAAATTAGTATACTATAGTATTAGTTACTAATTACTAAGGGCTCTTAGCTTTAGCTTTACTTTTTAAGATAGGGGTTTTTAATAGTTTATTTATTATTATTTTTATTCTTAGTTAGGAGGTTAATAAGGTTAGTATTAGAACTTATTATTTTTATCTAGTTAGCTTTTATAGTTATATATTATTATTTTAATATATATTCTATCCTCTTAGTTTATAAGGTATTAATTTATTAAGAGGTATTATATAATAGTATTATAATTATATTAGATAATAAGGAGAGAAGGTATTAGGCTTCTCTTTTCTAATTTATATAATACTAATTTATTAAAAAAAAGGTACTATTTAATCTCTTTAGTTAGTATAAGCTAAGGACTAGTTACCTCTTATATATCTCTTCTAAAGCCTTATTAGTCTATAGTTAGTCCTTAAGGATAACTACTAATTAGTGTTAGAATAAGGTAGGTTAGCTTTAGTGGTCTTAATTAAGTAATATAAAAAGGGTTCTATTTATATATAATTAAAGCTATCTATAGTTAAGTTACTATAGCCTCTATAGCTTATAGATAAAGTGGGGCGAATTAGCTCTTCTAAAGTATAACTAGCTATTACCTAAAGTACCTATATAATTAGCTACTTAAGCTAGTGCCTTAAGCGATAATAATCTTATTTAATTATTAGTAATTAATATATAGTTATAATTTTCCGTTTTTCTTTAGTACCTATAAGATTAGGTATCCTACTAGAGACTCTAATAGTTATATATATCCCTTCTATAGTATTTCCTCTAGATACTCCTTAAGCGCTTTATCTTACTTAGGGTTCTAGGGATAAATCTTATTAAATATTAGTTTAGTACTAGGCTAGAGTTTAATCTTATAGTCCTAGTGTAAATACTTTAGTAGTCTTATTTCTAGCTCTCTACTAAATAGCTTATTATACTTTAAGTATTCCTTAGGAATCTCTATTATACTAGCTTTTAATTCTTAGGCGATTATATATATTCCTTAAGATTAATCTTAATTTAATTAGGATACCTTTTTCTTTTTATAGCCACTCTTACTATTATAATTATATCTTAGTATATCTTACTAAAGTTAGCCTATTCTTTAGTTAATTTTAGGATTACTTACTTATAACTAAGGTAATCCTAATATAATATTATATTTTAAGATTATTATAATATCTAAGGATAATATATAGTTTATACTAAAAATAGAGATAAGAAGTTATATAGTTTCCTAATCTACTATACCTTAGCTATACTAAATATTATTTTTTTCTATATTTATAAGTTAATAGGGCTTATCTTTCTTTTTCTAGGGTAATTATAATTTATTAATAAGATTTAGTAAGATATAGTTTCCTAATACTTTACTATTAAATATTACCTAGATTTTTATTCTTTTAATAAAGATATTAAAAGTAAAGTATTTATTACTATTAATGTTTATAGTATATAAAGACTTATTAGATCTCTATTAAAGAGTTAGTCTTACTAGTAATAATAGCTATTATTTCCTAACTTCTTCTCTTATCTTTTTTATTCTTTTTATTCTTCCTTTCTTTATTATTATTAGTTCTATATAACTATATTAGAGCTTTCTTAGTAATTATCTAATCTACTATTTATATTAATTAAGTTTAGACTAAGTAAACTACTTATAAGTATACTATTTTCCTTATTTATATATCTTAATATTATAGTATAAATAGTATATATATTCTTATCTTTAATATAGTAATCTCTCTTAGGGTTTTTAACTAAGGATATAAAATCTTCTTTTTATTTCTAGATCTTCTAGTATTAGAGTTTATATTTATTAAAGATTTTATTTTATAAATCTTAGCTTAGAAATATATAATATTCTAATTTCTTTTAGAGATATTATTTATAACTATTATAAGGGTAAGAGGCCTATAAAAGTATTATATAATCTCTATATATAAGTCTAAGTCCTATAATCTTTAGGTCCTTATAGATCTATATCTTTTTATTATTTAATAGTATTATTAGTATAATTAAGTCTATAATATTTATTTTATATATAACCACTATTTTAAGTTCTTTATTCTTATAATAAGATTATCTTATAACTATATACTTATTAGTTAGTGCTAGTAGTATTACTAATATATAAATAAATATATTTTTTATATTTAACTAAGTAATCTTAAGGTCTTCTTCCTTATCTAAGATAAGTTAAGTTCTAAAGTCCTAATCTTTATTAAATATAGGTTTATTATAACTTATAAACTAGTTAATATTTAAGAAGTATTCTTTATTATTAGTTATACTAATATTCTAAATAGGTAGGTTTTTATAATTTACTATATATAATTCTTTCTCTTTAGTAACTAGTTTTTACTACTTCTTTAGTACTTAGTACTTATTTATAAAGTGTCTAGTCTTTTTATAGTTATAATATTTCTTTTCTTTCTCTTTTCTAGTAATATTAAGCTTTATTAGTCCTAAATAAGTTCTATATACTATAAATTTATTTTAATATCTTCTAAAATTTACCTAATAATATTATAGAGGGTTACCTTAATAGCTTATTCCCCTTTTACTATATTTAAGTTTTCTAATATAAAGATAATTATTTATTTTAATAGCTTTTTTAATAAAATAGTTAAAGTTATTAGGTTAATCTTCTTTTATAATTTTATCTTTTATATCTTCTCTAAGTCTATTATAGAAAAGTTCTATCTAACTATTATTATCTTAATTAATAAGAGTAGTAATATATCTAAACTCTTATATATAATACTAAGTAAACCTAGTTTACTTTAGTACTTTAAGCTTTTATATAGTAGTTTAAATTTTATTAAGGTCTTTAAATATAGTTTTAAGTAACTCTTTAAAGTTATTATAATTATTAAAAATTTAAGTAGTTTTTATATTAAGTTTATTATTATTAAGGTAATCTCTAAGAGTTAGCTCTTATTATTTTATTACTTTATTAATAAGAAGGTTTTTAATATAGAGAATCTTTAAAGGTTCTTTATTAATAGCAGTATTAACCTTTAAGTAGGCTTTAGCCTAAGTAAAGAAGATATAGATGTTTTTTTTAGTTCTATTAAATACTTTAGGCTTTAAGAACTTAAGTATACTATATATAGCTCCTCCTCCTAGATTAGTCTAGAGTGCTTAGACTTATATAGTTAAGGCTATAATCTATTAATATATTTATTATATTACTTATATAAGGTTAATAATATTTTTACTTATAGTAGATATTATAAAAGGTTAACTACTTAAGGTTTTATAAATAACTTACTAAATAAGATTAATTAAAATATAATAATAACTTATTCTTAATTTATAATTAGTTTATTTCTTAAATAGTAAGTTAGATTTAAATATTATAAGATAATAATAAGTAATATCTATTATATAAGGAATTATTAAAAGTAAAACTCTTAAAACTAATTATTTAGAATTACTTAGATTAATTAATAAAAAACTAGACTATCTAATTATAAAAAATCCCCTTCCTTATATATTTATCTATCTCTCTATTATAGAGTTAGATTACTTTAAATTACTAGTAATCTAAGTAATCTATTATCTTATAGATTACTACTAGCTTACTATAATCTACGGTAATCTAATATACTATTAGATTACTACTAGCTTATTATAATCTATAGTGATCTAGTTATATAACTAGTTATCTTAATTAAGTGACTTATAAGCGCCCGCCTAGCCGCTCCTCTAGGCCGCCTCCCTAGCTGCCCTGCATATTCCTACGCTTTCCTTTGTTTATAATATATATCTAATAAGAAAGAGAAGACTAGATTAGCTTTTATAAACTAGTTATAATAAAGGATAAGAATTATATAGTAAAGTTACTTAGTAGCCTTATAGTCTTCTATTTAACTATAGTCTAGCCTTTTTTTATTAATTAATAGCTAGAAGATACTAAAGATATTAATAAAAATAAATTTAGTAGCTAAGAAGATAATATAATCTCTAAAGATAAACTATATAATATCTTAGAACTAGCTAAATTCTCTAATAATAATAATACCCTTAGCGCCTTAATTAATACCCTTAATAATTCCTTTATAGAAGAAAACTTATTAGAAGATTCTTTTATAAAGAATATAGTGCTTATTACTACTAATTAACCCCTTAAAGTAACCCTAGCTATTATATATCCCTTAACTCTCTTTTAGAGCCTAATCCCTAGCGCTTTAAATCTTTATATTAGGATATACTAGAAGTACTAGCTAGTATTATATTAGAAGGTATCTTAGAGCTTATAGGTCTTCTTATCTATAAAGGAATACTATAATATAGACCTTATAGTTATCTTTTAGAAGTTAGGCCTAATTAAAACCCCTAAAGTACTATTTTAGGCTTTATTATAAAAAGAGATTAATAACCTACTATCTTATAATATCTTTAGGTTTATCTAATTTAACCCCTAAAGATACTATAATAAGATATTTAAGACTTAAATAGTATATAAGATTAAAAATAAAAGTACTAATAAGCCTTATAAGAAATTAAGACTTATAGTCTAAGGCTTTAATAATAAAGCTAAGGACTTATTATTAATATAATTACTAATAATATAAAAGATAAGCTAATAGCTAGTTCTTATCTTAGTACTAACCCTTTTAGAATAAAACTATACCCTCTAATATAAAGATATTATATAAGCTTATATCTAGTTAATAATATATCTATAATATATTATCTTAGCTTAAGTCCTAAAAGGCTTATACTTATTATACTTACTAGAAATAATTATAGAGGTTCTAAAGCCCTTATATAGTATTACTAAGAGTAATACCTACTAGTAGGTAATATACTTAGTATATTACTAGGAATACCTAAAAATAAAAGTCTTAATATATAATCCCTACCTACTAGTTATCTCTAATAAGGAATTTAGTATTATTAAGATATAAATAGATAATATAATTAGTCTTACTAATACCTCTTTTAGTAATCTAAAAGAAGCTAAACTTTAGAAAGTAAAGTTAATAGTAAAGTTAAAGGAATTCCTTATTAAAGAGAAGCCCTTAACTTTTAATAACTACTAAATTACCCTAGAACCTAATAAGTTAATCTAGATTATCTAGAAAAAGTAAGTTACTAAGCTATAGATACCTAAAGACTTAAAGAGATATATTAAGTAATAAGTCTATAATATATATCTTATTATAATCTACTAACTAAAAGCCTCTTATAACCTATTAGTTATTATATAGTTTAAAGTGCTAGAGGAGAAGTAGTTTAAATAGCTTTATACCTAAATCTAATAGTAGAAAGATAATAATAACTAAGGGCTATATTTCTAATAGCTAGACCTTATTAAGATAAAGCTATATATCTTTATAAATAGGTTATTTATAAATAACTAAAACCTAAGCTTATAATTAGGATATATAATTATCCTAGGCACTAAGGCGCTTTTAGAAGACCTTAAAATAATAATTATAGGTAATATTATTTACTAGAGCTTAATAAAGTCTAAGTATATAATAAAGAGTACTCTAGCCTCTAAGTTATATAATATAGTCTTTAAAGTAGATATTAGCTATACCTTATTTATTATACTAGACTAGATTATAATAGGCTTAGGTATATAAAAGATCCTTATAGTTATCTATATTAACTCCTTATTTTTCTATAAATACCTAATAAAGCTAGGTATTACTAAGGAGAAGTACTTAATAATTAATATTATAGCGCTCTAGTAGTTATATAAGCGGTAAGAGCTTACTAAGATTTACTAGATTAATAGTAATAATAACCTAGTAGATATAATAATAAAAGGTACCTTTAATAAGTCTTTAAAAAAGCTAATTAATAATAATTAGCTTATTATTTAAGTCTAAAGCTAGGTTAATAAAAGGTTAACCCTAGAGACCCTAACTCTTATAACTTAACTAAAAATAAATAATACTAGTATTATAATATTAGAAGTATTACTTAACTATAATTAGTTAAGTTACTTAACTTATTAATAATTACTTAAACTAATAATAATTAATTATATTATCTTTATTTTTAGTTATTTAATATAGTTAATTATATTATTATTTTTTATATAATAGATATTTATAATAATTATTTTTTTATTTTATATTTAGATCTTTTACTTTATTTTTTATTATATAGTTTAATAACTTTACTTAGTTAGATTTAAATATAATAAGTATAATATAAGTTATAACTAGTATCTTATATTTAGAGAGTTATACCTAGTATAGCTAAAGCTAAGTGCTATACTATGTGACCTTTTATATGCCTATGAACACTTGATCGATTAAGAAGCTCTTTTCTACCTTTGTTATCTGATTGGGATACTTGCAATCCCAACAGCATGGATTACATGTCGTGTCGTAACCGATGAGGACAAAGTTCCAGGGGGGGAGGATATCATCTATCAGTAGTGGCATGGCACACCGGGCATGATTCTACCAATCTTCACAAAGCAAAATACAAGGCACGGGTATACTCGGTCACCGTCCGTCAACAACGTAGTTGCTGCTTTTTTCTCTCAATCGTTCAGCAACCAAGCCGGCAGCCAAAAGTTTCTCGGCTCTCGCGGCGTGGAGCTCCCAGGTCCAAGGCCTGGAAGAGACAATGAAGCTAGGCGTGGTTCAAATGACCTTGGTTTTTTTTTTTTTGGCAACTTAAAGCAACAGGTTAATAACAGGTTAGGTGTAATGGATGATTAGACCATGCATCCAAGAGCACACACACGCAGAGCAAGGCAAATCTAGAAACAAAAAAGGTGGATTCAAGTCTTGCTAGCAGAGGGTATTAATCTAATTCTAAAGATTTTCTTCTTCTTGTCAAAAGTATCTCTTTCTACACTGTCCTAATCAAACACACCTTCTAATAACAAGTAAGATAAAGTAATGGGGGTAATAAATGGTTTAAACATAAAAAAAAAAGGAAAGGCCTATGAAGTGTAAACAACCGTTGCCAACCTCGAGGTATATAACAAAAGAAAAGAGAAGAAATGCACCACCACCGAAACAGACAAAAGAAAAAAAAAGTTCTTCTTTCCCTTTTCAAAGAGCAGAAATTAGTTCCATAGACATCATTAAAAATCCACACCTCAGGAGAGAGACATTTCTCTCTCTCTCTCTTCCAGCTTTATTACTTTCAGTAATCGCTTCCGGGATGAGGGCTCGCAAAGCCGCTCCCGGGTTGGCTCTCGCCCGCCGACATGTACGTCTGATCGATGCGAAAGATCCAATCCATCTTGTCGCGCTCGCTGCGCGCCGCAAACAGCCACGTGTTATCTGTGCCGTAAATCGCAAACACGCCCGCCTGCATGCGCTCGCTAAGGCGCTGCAGGCCCGGCCCGCCACCATTAGCGCCGGTCCCGTTGCTGCCGCCGCCGCCGTTGTTGTTGCCGGTCCAAATCGTCGAGATGACACGTCCCGAGGCCGTGCGGCGATGACCGGGGGTAAAGTCGGCGCCGCCGTTCTGGCCGGGTGCGTTGTCGTAGTCGTCAGGTCCGTTGAGGAGGGCGAGCACGCCAGGTTGGCTGTCGACGCGCGAGTTGCGCAGGCTGACGAGGGCCACCTCATCGCCGTCCGAGGCCGAGTGGATGTGAAGGTACGGCCGGCGCAGCTCGACGAAGCGCTTTACCCATCGTGTCGAGTCGCTGTTGGGCACGAGGAGGTAGCCGCCCTTGAGCACCTTGGGATTCTTGGGCACGCGGACGACTGTCGTGATGAGGCTCGGCAGCTCTGGAGGGTCCGACGTGAGACCGTTGGTGGGAGGTGCCGTGTTGGCAGGGCTAAGGATCTTGGCGAGCGGATCGGGGTACTGGAGCCATAGTGACAGACACTTTTGTAGAAGCTCGATTTGTTGCTCGTTGTAAATTGGTTTCTCTGACGGTGCGACAACTTCAACCTTGGCTGTCTCGTCGCCATCAGCTTCAACCTCGCCTTTTGCCTCCTCGCCCTCCGTTTCACCATTAGTAGCTTTGGTTTCTGCTTCCTCCTCAAGAGACGGCGTCTGTGACGCATCGGGTGTGTCATGCAGCAAGTCATCGTCATCGGGCAGCACAGGCTTCTGAATCTCTGGCTCTGGCTCTGGCTCTGATGCTTCCTTGACCAGTTGCCCACTCGGGTCGATGCCAAGAACATGAAGCATCATGTGCACGGCACCAATCTCGGCTATGCGCCGTCTCTTCTTTCGCGCCAGAATGAAGTCGCTAACAAGCGACACTCCCCGTGGGTTCCAGCTGTCGAGGTTCTCTTCGCCCTTGACGTAGTCGTGTCGGCTGTTCATCCTCCACAAGTCGCCGACTCGCTTAATCGGCGCTGGTCTCATGGTGATTGTGAAGATGCCAGTCGAGGAGCGGATGAAGCGCATGTTTTGCCAGAGGGCGGAGAACATGGATGTTTGGCGCACAAAGGTTCGCGAGAGAACCTGTACGCAGACCTTTTGCGAGAATTTCATAGGCTCGGCCAGCTTCTCGGAGCTGATTTCCCAGCCAATGCTCATCTGCACCTTGTACTTTTCGGCCGTCACACGATCGAGTAGTAGGGAGTTGTGCAGGCTCGAGTCCCATTGAGCAAAAACAGTTATACTGCGCGTGCCGTTGGGGTTTTGACGGAAAATGGGATGTGATGTGAGACGTAATTGGATGTCAGGTTCGCTCGCACCCATGTCTGGTGTCTTGCCGCCCGAGTCGACGAGGCGTATCTTGCCAACGCGGACCGCTGTCACATCGCCCCATGGAAGGGCATCGCCGGAGCTGTGGGCGATGTTGATGGCAATTCTCCTTTGCAACCCTTGATGAAGCTGGAATGTACCCGTGTCCAGTTCGCTAACTTGCGTGACCTCTACAGGTGCATACTCTCCCATCTCGTTGAGTTCGAGGATCTGAATTCTGGAAAGCATGTCGTGCTTTTCTTGCGTGAAGAATTGTGCCTCGTTGATGCGGCTTGCCTTGGCACCGTCGCGCGATGGGGCTGCATCTCTCATATCATCCCAGCTAAGGAGTTTATCGAGATGCATTGGTTGGACTTTGGCGTAGATGGATGCTCTCAGCATGACATCTTGGGGCGCGAAAAGGGCAACGCTCATGTTGTGTACGCTCTCAAAGCGAATAGGGCCTTCGTCAAACTCGGTAATCATTTGTGTAGTTGTCACGCCGTCCTCTTCTGAAACACCGGGGATAAAGAGCTGGGCGTGAACCTCGGTGCCTTCGCGCTCAGCAAAGCCAATAAACTCGTGCATGACCACATTGAACTTGAGAGTGTTGGTGGGGGCTCGAGCATGAGATGGCTCGAGTGACAGCTTCACAATGCCAATGGCGTGAGACGTGTATGGCGATAGCACGTCCAAGGAAAAGTCCTGTACACGGCTCTCGAAGACGGCTTTTAGAGGCACGTCGACTTCGCCTATCAGAGTGTAGGAAGGCATGCAGTGCTCGATGAACGGGTTGTCCAGACTGAGATGCTGAGCATATTCGGGCTGGTCGAGATATTGGTGCATCTGGCGCATTTGGCGTACGCGGTCGTGCAGCTTCTCCAAGCTCCACAGTCGGACAACGTTGTTGCGGTAGTCAATGACTCTGATGCCGATGCACGGCTTTGGCGTCTCCTCAAGGGCCGCATCCTCTCCTTCACTGGTGAGACCGTTGAGAACCATATCGTACGAGGAGCACATGACGTGACCGACGTCTACAACAGTAAACTGGAAAACGACACTCTCATCAAGCTCGTTGCTCATGATTTGCGCCTCCTTCAGCACCGCGGCATTTTGTAGCACCGTCTCCGCCATCTTGACATAGTGTCTGTCTCGCCAAACACCAATGACCTTCTTTGCTCGCTCCAGCTCTCCTTCAGAGAGCTTGGGGCTTGCTTTGGGTCGCTTCAGCGGGTCCATCTTTTCAATCTTCTCCTCAAACTGCTTTTTCTGCATCTTGAGCTGCTTTTGCATGTCTTCTTTGAGTTCCTGGAGAGCAGCCTCCATCTTGACTTTTTCTCTTTTAATTTCCTCGACTTCGACGTTGGCGGCCTCTGCACTCTTGAGCTGGTCTTGGAATTCTTCCTTTTGCTTTTCAAGCTGGCTTTGTAGCTCCTCGCGAACCTCTCTTAGCCTGTCCTCAGCTTCACCCTGCTTGGGGGTCGAAGGCATGGTCAGAGCCGTGTCGAGAGAAAAGTTGTCAATGGTTCCATTGGACATGTATTTTTCGCGCAGTTGATAGGAAGTCACAGATTCCGTGTCCTCGCCATCCTCGCGAACATTGACGCGTTCAGCTCGCGCTCGTTGCACCTCTTCGAACAAGGCATTGAGCTCTTCATCTGTGAGGCTTGTAAAGTTTGTCTGGTCAGATCCGAGGATGGCGCCTGCAGCTTCTCGACGGGCCGCAGACCAGTCAGTATCTCGGTTATTGCGAAGAGACGGGGATTCGGGTCTTGAAAGGTCGCCGAAATCAGATGCTTTGCTGTACGCCCGCTCATGACCGGGGCGTGATCCAGGCGTGGGACTCGATGATGTCCTCTCCCAAGCCTGAATATGGCTGGCTGTGACGGATTGACGCAAGAGACTGTTTCCGACTTCTGCTCTTTCAGCTCTGGCTTCCATGGGGTGGTTGAATCGGAAAATGTGAAAGTCTCCGAGGATGACTCTGTAGCCAGAATGTAGCTGAGTAGCTTCGGTAATGCGCTTGCCGTTGACCATGACAGAGGCACCTTCGCTAGGGATGACGGTGACGGTGCCGTCGGCGGCGGCATTTTCAAAAGTACAATGATCGTGCAGGATTCGAGTTCCGTTTAGTCGAATGTTGGCTTGATGATCGGCGTTGGTATCTACGTTTCCAACAGTCGTTGTACCCGGTTTGAGGTTGTAGACCAAGCATTCTGCCAGTAATGGATCGTCTGATAAGTTGACCAGATGGGGCATCTTCTTTGGAGTATGCAGACCAATAAAGCCCTTTTCGATGCTGATGCCAAGCTCCTCGAGCGCCGCTTCTCGTTCCTTGTGGATCTCTTCGGTCTTTTGCAGCTTCTGCTCCCATGTTTGATTAAGATCTGTAAGAAGTTTTTCGCTTTGGCTGAGCTGCTCAGCAATTTCTGCTTTGGAAACTTTCTTGGGCAAGCCATCCGCGCCGGTGATGCTGACCATTTGCTTTTCGAGCGGTGTATTTTCGTCATAAATTTCGTCTGCAGGTGTTGGAGCACCCCCAGCTCCAACCGTTCCCCCGCCAAGCTTGCTCCGTAGTAGCGCGAGTTCTTCCTTGAGCTCTCTAATCATACGCGCGTTTGCATCTTCATTAATAACGGCGTGGTTCTTGATGCGCTTTGCAGAGTCAGCGTATCGCAGAGTGCTGAGCGTTTCATCGTAGTTGATATCGGCTGGACTGATGGCTGCAATCATTGCAGTCATGCTATTTCCGCCGAGCGAATCTTTGAGAAGCCATGTCAAGACAGAATCGCGATATGGTACTTGAGAGCCGCCCTTTTTCTTCTTGGCGCCGGTGGACAGATCGGCCAGCGCAGCAATGACGCGGCCGAGGGTAGATAGAGATCGGTTGATCTCGGCACCTTCCTTTAGTCGCGCACCGGTAGCACCCGTGGATGTGGCTCTTTCAGAACCAGCCAAGTCGACTAGGGAGATTTTGGCCACCTTTTCCATTTCCATTTTGGTCTCGGTATCGTGCTTTTTTTGGGTGAGCATGAGGGTGAAGACGGCGTGGGATCGACTCGAGGTTTCGTTCATGTTGGTGGCGGCGACTGTACGGGCCTTGTTTCCTTCGTCCATGAGGTTTTCGATTTCTTGGAAGCTGCCGACTACCAGCTTGGCGAGATCCTCGACGTAGGGGCCGGTGGAAGGATGCTCTCGAACTTTGAGATTTCCCTTTGTCGAGGGGTTAAGCAGATCGCGTACGCGCTCGTTGTAAATTTCGAGATAGGAGACTTCGACTGTGCACTTTGTCGTGGCGTCGGCCTGGATGTGGTTTATGCGGCTAAACATGTCCTGGCAAATGTTGGGAATGATGCCGATTTCTTTGCCGTAGCCCATCATGGAATAGGACTTTCCGGAACCGGTCTGGCCATAGGCAAAGATGCAGTTGTTGTAGCCCTGAAAGGCATTGTCGAGCAAGGGCTTGCCGAGATCGTCAAAGAGGTTGGACTGGGCGGCGTAGTTTGAGTCGTTCTTGTCAAAGGACCAGTATGATCTGTCAAAGGCAAAGCTCTTGGGAGCTTCAGCCTTTGCGCTTTTACCACCATGACCGTCCGGAGTAGAGATGACGGTCTGATTGTCTTTCATTTCGACGATGCATTTTGAGCCGCGGTCGATTTCTCTGCTGTTGAACGGACGAACTCGGACCACGACCTTGATATTGCCACCGCCTGCGGGAGCCATGGCGGCGATACTGCAGTTGGGGACCGAGTGTGGTCCCCTTTGTTATGTATTGGGTCGTCGATAGGAAATGCGCCACGTCGTGGCAGCCCGTCGAAAGGGGTATGAGTGTAATTATGCGGGATCGCGATTCGCGTCGCAATGTGGTAAATGTAATTTGGTTTGGGTTCGGCAACAACTTTTGACTCCAAGATCAAGGCCCGTCTAGACAAAAAAGCTAATCTTGGGCGACAGTTTTGGCCAGCGAGGGGATTCTGCAGCGCAAGACTTGCGACTGGGCGGCTTCGAGCTCGAGTTGGAGATTGCGGAGGGGCGGATGTTGGCTATTTCCCGTGCGGCTATGGTTGCAGCGCCGTTGAACGAAAAAGTAGGCAGGGTGTCATGTAGAAGAAAATGTTACATTCTCCAAAGATGAGCGCCAGAGCTATGCAGGGCCAGATGTCGAGGTATGCGCAATGTTCGTCAAGTCGTGGTGGATTTGAAGGTGGGTTGTAGGTGAGCAGCAAGGGAGACAGGAGTCAAGATGGAGATGGAGACGCGAGACGCGGTGCCGACATTGACGTAGTGCTCTCTGCATAGGGAAGAAAATAAGTTGGTACGTAGGTACTTGGTCGACGGATTAAAAGTGGCTTGTTTAAGACACAAGGTAAACGAGTGCGAAATGGTCATTCTGAAGAATGATATATTACGCCTGGCAATGTTGCCGTTAATTCAAATTCTTTCGAGAATTTATTCACAAAGTCAGTCATCACTGCGGCTTGCAGGACAGGCAGCCACCAAAATTATTTTCACGTGGCTCCCCCGAGATGCCTCTCAGCGGCTGCCCCACCCTGGTGCTTTGTGCCTGGCTTCCCGCATATAACAGGTAGCGACACGATTAATTTTTCATATACCAATTGTTTCTATTACCTCGAGAGTGCTGGATTATGCACGCGTTTCCATATCTCACAATCAATCGAGCATCTCTCTCCCGTCTTTCCTGCAAGACCTCTCACTCACTCTCCACCCGCATCCACACAAATAGCTCCCTCTCGCCGACTCTTGCAACAAGAAACGTGTTTCATCCATCACAACTCGTCGATCAAAAGGAGAAGCAAAAAATCAATGCACCGAGATTGCCAATTATAAACATGTCGCTCCGCTATAGCGCAATACAACCTCGAAAAAAGTGCAGCTCCATTGCCGCTGACTCGCTCTCCTCAACACACCGTCGAGACCAACGGGCAGCTTCACTCCGACGTACTGGTAGCCGCCGTCATTTTCATCTTGCGCCGGCGTGCATCTCCTCCAGCGCAGCTTCGTAATGCTGAATGTCCATCGGGCCGGCCGGCCAGACCATCAGCGCCTGCACCGCCGCCGCGCCGCTCCCGGCCACGTCCACGCCCTTGACGTACCCAATCACATTGACCCATTCGCCCGTGCGAGTCGCCTCGGACGCCAGCGTCTCCAGCAGCAGCTCGACATTCACCGTCACCGACACGTTTGTGCCTCGCGGGTACAGATGGCCCAGCGTGATGCACGCAGTCTTGGTCGAGTAGGCCGTGACACTACACCACTTGCTGTTAGTTGCCCTGTTGGCAAATCCTTGCACGCACAACGTACCAGCCAAGGAACCGCACCTTGTCGTCAATTTTACGACGAGGCAGCCAAGACAGCAAGCAAAGCTCCGACGGCAGCGGCCCTCTACTCATTCCTTTTTTTCTTCACAGGTAGGCATATGTTGTGAGGAGCACGTCTGCCGCGCCGTTTGCTCCCCCTCCATTGTAGTCTGACCCTCCCGTAAAAACTGCCCACCAATCCTGTGCCACCATGTACCCCTCCCGCCATTACCCTAAAAACCAAACGTCATAATTCCATCTTGTCCCTCAACCGTTGCAACATAGCCTCTGCGCATCACTAGCTGCCGATAATCTGTGAAAAATGGGCTCCGAATCTCCGCAATTCATCTACAAGATCCTGCCCGACGCCCCGGTTGAGCCCTTGCCCGCCCTGCTACCTTTGTCTGAGCTGGACGCCAAAGATGGCTTCGTTCATCTCAGCACCGTGACCCAGGTACAAGAAGCACCCAACCAAACCCCATTTGGGCCCAAGAGGATATGGAAACATTCCGTTTTTAATGATTAACACGGAAGCAGGTCCCCAAGACGGCAGATTTGTTCTTTGCCGAGCATACAAAGCTTTGGGTCGTCAAGCTGGAGCTCTCCAAGCTATCCGACCCCGTCAAGTTTGAGAACGGCTACCCTCACCTCTACGGCAACTTTGGCGCTCTTGACATTGACTCGATATCGCGCTTTGAACGCAATCAAGAGCAGACTTGGGCCGACAGCATGGGTCCCTCATCTTGGCTAGAGTAACTCGTTGGAGACTCTCACCTCCTAGGATAGTACATGCATTGATACAGACACGATAGGATAGACTAGCATGGCATCGTCTTTGTGTTTTTGACTTGATCAAGGTATAGCCCACATGTACACGTACGTGCTGGTGCATGCTATATACCTGCAAATCCTCGAGACTCGAAATCTGCTTCATTCTTCCCTAGATCTTGAGGTCCTTTTCTACCATGCCCCTGCAGATGGGATGGTAAAAGTCCCTGTTCTTGGCAAACGTCTTCAGTGCCAGATCGCGGTCCACGTCGTTGAGCGCCCGGAACAGCGGCCGCACAAACTTCATGCGGCCCACGCGGCCCAGCAGCTCCGCCACGCCGTACACGCAGGTCGGGTCGTTGGCCGCCAGCGCGATGCGGTAATACGCCGCGAGCACCTCGACATTTTCCGATGAGATGAAGTCGTAGACGGCGCCCATCTTTTGCGCGCGCTCCGCCGACAGGCCCTTTTGCTCCTGCACCGCGCCGAGGAATACCTGCAGCTGGTTCGCCGTCAGGCCCTCAATGTCCTTGCGGCTGGGCTCAAACGACTACATGAACAATGCGGTTAGTCTTGTATATTCGGCGGGAGGTGATGTAATCATGGTACTCACGCTGTCCTTCCACTGATTAGCCAGATCGTAGCACTGCTGGGCCAGAGTCGTGTCAAAGTCGGGCTTGGGCGGAAGGCCTGGCGAGTACAGCTTGTCCTCCCAGTCAATGGTGGCGATTTTCTGCTTGATCGACTCGTCTCCGAGCCCGTTGAAGTAATCCAAAAACGTCTCCTTGAATTCAAACGAGTCGAGCGACTTGCCGGCCCACTTGGTAAAGTAGTGAGGGATAAACTTGTCAAAGTTGTCGCGGCCGACGAGGCGATCGAGATAGTAGAGGAAGTGGAAGCCCTTTTCATACGCAACCGTGCTGTAGACGTCCTCGGGGTCGACATTCTTGTGGCTGATGATGAGCTTGGTGTACTCGTGGTCGTGGCCAAAACCATCCACAGCCTCCTCTGCAAGCATGTCAGCGTTGTCGGTTTCCGCTGCACGTAGGCCATCAACACGTACCGAGAGCCTTCCAGCCTATGATGGACGAAAAGTCGAATTCTGGCTCACCGTGAAGACCGGCGCCAATGCGACGCTCCAGGTAAACGGTCCAGCCTTCGTTCAGCCAGCTGTCACAAGTTAGCTTCACGCCAGACGAAATTGCATACATGATACACTTACAAGTGCTCCCAGCTGGCATTGGAAACGAGATTGCCACTCCAGCTGTGCGCAAGCTCGTGAGCAATGACGTCGACGTTTTGGCGATCGCCGCTGATGATGGTGGGAGTGGCAAATGTGTAGATGGGATTCTCCATGCCTGTACATTGTCAGCCGACGGCATCGGAGAGTCATTGTAAAAAAGAATTCGACAAAAAAATTAAAAAAAGAATTAACCGCATACGCACCTCCATACGGAAAGCTGGGAGGCAGGACCAAGACGTTGTACTCGCCCCAGCGGTACGGAAAGATGAGCTTCTCCGCAACGTCGAGGAACTTGTCCATGTCGCGGCGCAGCTCCCACTGGCAGTCGTCGACCTCGTCGGGCCCGCTGGCGACGGCGCTGCGGGCGCCGATGCGCGCTGTGCGAATATCGCCCGACGCGACGGCAAACAGATACGACGGAATGGGGACGTCCTGGGCAAACTCGTAGACCTTTTCGACGCCGGGCGTGGGCGCGTGGTCGCCGACGGGCACGCCGCTGGCGACGGTGGGCAGCGCCGACGTCAGACGAAACGCCACGGTGGACTTGACGTCGGGGGTGTCCTGGCAGGGAAAGATGCTGCGGCAGTTGATGGCCTGGCACTGCGAAAACATGTACGGATGCTTCTTGTTGGACGTTTGCGCGGGCGTCAGCCACTGCAGCGCCGTGCACCGCTCCGTCGTCTCAACGTCGAGCGCCAGCTCAATGGTGCGGCCCTTGGACACGGCGACGGCGTCGGGCAGCGCGACGTGCAGCGCGGCGCCGAGCGGCTCCTCGTGCGGCTTGAGCTCCCACGCGGCGTCGGCGGCGTCGACGCGCGCGCCCGAGACGTGGACGAAGCGCGTGTCGAGCACCACCTCGGCCGAGCCGGGCGCCGCGTCCGTCTGGCTCTCCAGCCGCAGCGCCACCGAGCCCCGCAGCCGCTTGCGGTCAAAGTCGATGTGGAAGTCGACGGCCGTGTGGCGCGTGCGCCAGAGGCCATAGTTGGAGAGTGTGGTGGGATCGCGCTGCGACGCCATGGTCGCTGCTGCTGCTGCTGCTGCTGCTGCTGCTGCTGCTGCTGCTGCTGCTGCTGCTGCTACTGCTGGTGATGTGGGCTGGGAGGAGCTTGGCAACGTCGCAAAACTCCGTCGAGACGCAGTCGTCGTGATGGTGAGGGTAGGGGCGGGGGCAGAGAAGAAGCGGAGGAGACGGCTAGAAACTCGCGATCCGCTGCTGGAGATGACAGCTGTCCACGACGACATCTAGTTTGGGGGTGCACTATGTTTTTTTTTGCGGGTGCCAATGCTGTCAGAGCGTACCTGCCTGCAATGAAAATTCAAATCTCAATGGACTTTTTGGAGCAAGTAGCACCATATTGCCGCAACGGCTAATAACGGAGTTGAGGGGGATTCGCCGCTGCGCCGTCTTACTATGGAGATTTGTTGGTGTCTAGAAGGCGGGGCCGCCTCGGTGTACCGGAGCAAGGTTTGGAGGTTGGTGATGCGAGGTGCCGCACATTCAAGTCATCACTTCATGCATGGCACCCGGGGAAAACTGCGAGACAATCACCGATTACTTACTAAGAACTTGATTTGATTCGCTGCACAACATGGCTCAATGCATTCATGACGTGGTGTCTAAAGGCGGCCCGCTTTCTCATACCAATACATTACGCAGGACAACGAGGATAAAAGACAGCAGAGATGGGATACCAGTATCCGTAAGTATTCAAATATTTCAGTGAATTTGGCTTTAATCTCAGCAGTCTTGAATCTTACCAGTCATATTTGAAAGTCCATCACACCCCTCTATACATGCAGCCATGGCTTGGCTATCCGCCAACTAAACATAAATCCGCTAAGTATATTGAACTGATCCGTAAATTTATATTGAATTCAATAGGCATCTCTTCGAATACATAGCGTAGTTCCCCCAATCTGTATGTACTTTTGACCTGCACACAACGGCATACTGGTAACATCCGAGCCTCCAATCTTATGATATATTCGTAATCTGCCCACATCTCAAGCCACCGCATTTGCACCAAAGCTTCTTCGCTTCTTCTTTGGCCCGATACTTTTCAATATTGGGCTCTGTACCAATTTCTTTCGAGGCTGGCCTTCCATACATCCCCTGGCTCGCCTCCGTATCCATCCGCCCGCAAGGCTACACGTTGGTTACAGGACCGCCTCAAGCCACCATTCACGAAATGAGAAGACGAGTTGTCAACGAAGCAACCATTCTGCATGGCAACCATTCTGCATGGGACAAGACGACGCCATCCACCCAGACCCTGCGCATCCCCTCCCTCCGAAACCTGCACACCCAGCGTTACAGACTTACAGTACCATGGCGGACTTGCACCCTGGCCCAACTAGCGCTTCTGAAACTTTGCCAGTCCAAGGGCCACGCACCTTTTCGTAGAGACGTACAAAGTTGCGCAGATGGGACGGACTTGTGTCAGTTGTGGCGTCTGTCAATTGACCCTGCATGGCGGCACCCACTCGGACTTTCAGTCCGAGGACACAGCAGAAGACGATCCAGCGCCCGTATTGCGCCTGAGAAGGGAACTGATCCTGTTGGCCTTTTTTAAAACAACTGTGTGCCAGCCCAGCCTGGGCTAATTATAACATTGCTAATACTAGACTCGGTCCAGAAAATGAACAAGATAATGAACCAGAGGGCGTGTTCGCCTTTGTCTTTGGCATCTTGCCTAGCAAAGAAACGAAATGAGATTTGCAGTCAAAACCCCGCTCACACGTACTACGTAGCATTAACTAATTCCTTTGATTGCCCCAAACCCTGACATGTAGCGTCGCACTCATGTTGGGCTGGAGAGTCCAACACCAAGAAGCAAAGTCGAGTTTCATCAGCAACAGAGTCTACCTACCGCTAATGCATGCAGCTTTTTTTATTATTACATGCGCACATGTTAGCATAAGAATGCCGGCCTCATGACGCGGAGCATGCATCGTTGTAAGACAATGTGACCCCGAAAGCCGCACCTAAAGATGGATATGCAAGCCCTGGCGCCCAGGAAAGAAAAAAAAGAGGGCAACAGGGATGAAGAGGACATGAATTAAAAAAAAAATTTATATGTCAGAGATAATGTAAGAGAGAGACATTTTAATTAACAAATATCGTAATCTTAATCAATCTCACGATTGGACCCCTCCCCCGCACACAACCGCGTGCTGGGCGATCTGTACTTGAAAAGTCAAATCGGAGCAATAAGAGGACAGAAAAATACTGCGCCTAATTCATCTCGGAATCCTTCAATTCCTTCGCGAAAAGCGTCAACCAACTTTTAACTTCTATCACGCAGCGCATGAAACAAGATCGTAGCCAATGTCGGGCACTAACTAACCACCTCACCCCCATCCCCCAAACTTTATCAGTACACTAATAAGCGCATGCCTGTCTGCCTGGTCGGTCGGCATTGAGCATAGAGGGCTTTGGCTCCCTGGCTTCACGTGCGCAATTTGTAAATTCAGAAACAAAATATTATGCAAATCTAGCTTGAGACACTAAAATCTGTGATGATATCTGCCATGTTATACATTGGCGCATCTAATGCTCATTATCAGTAAGTTGGCGAGAGCACACGTTTGACAGAGAAACTCTAATGAGCTGCACAATGCGATCTTGGCCCATTCTGCATCGTTATAGATACAAAAAATAAAAAATAAAAATGCTCCGAGGGGAATTTGTTGTCGTAGATGCATTGTTTACTATGCATCATCTCAGATAACGGAAGCACAGAGCCGGATTCAAGACTCGCACACGTCGACGCCCAACGACCTGCAATCATGCAACCATGCAAGCAAGACACGTCTACCTATCAAGGTATGTAATACGGATTACAGGCAGCAGAGTCGGAGATTAATAAGCTTGGTCGTTGAAATTCCTATGTGATAGCCGAAACATAACATCGCCAATCAATGCCATTCGCCAGAAAGCCACAAGGCCCCCCCCCCCCCCGACGTTGAGCTTTTATTAGTCTATATGACGAGTCAGGTGCGTGTCGGAGAGGTGTGCACTGCGGCGCTGATCGCCGCTTCCCAAGACATAGTATTTCTTCTTCTTTCGTCTAGAGTATATTAGTGCGCTCGGATATTGTGTGAGGTTGTACGTACGCCTTGTCAACTTTTGTAAATGGCAAATGTTCCGTGCCCGGTCAAGGCTTTTCCCAGCAGTTTGTTGACGCGGCTGCTGGACCATGTTGACAATTTTGCCACATGACTCCTTGACCGTAGTTGACTCCAACAGCGAATTCTCCAGGGTGCCATCTATCTATTGACACGTGGACAGGATCTAGTCTTTCAAGTCATTTGCGGCATGTGTTGGTCTTGAAAAGACTCGGTCGGTGGTCGGCGGCGACATAGGGGCCGTTGCATCTCTTTGGGAATAACTTCTCGTCCCCCAAGCCCCCTTCCTCTCCGGAACACTTCCTCAGCGGAATACTTCCTCCCCGGAATACTATGCACGAGGCTCCGATTGTCACATTGTTGCATCGCGTCAAAGCTAATGCTCATCTACGACGCATAGAGAAAGAACAGACAAAACTCGGAAAAAAGGGAATCCCCCCCCCCAAAAAAGGTACAATGCCCGCTTTGACTGTTGGCTCTTTACGCTGCTCGGGAGAGCCTGGTCTGGCTCGTTTTGGTTGCCTTTCTGGTTATCAATACTCGTTTTGCTCCAATGTCTAGAGCAAGAGTCCTGACAAGAGATGCAAGAGAAAAGGCTGCGAGAAACTGTAAAGGAACAAAGTGTGCCACCTATCAGTACGGAGTACATGATCGGAAAAAGCCACTTCCCTGACTGGCCAAAACTTTCCGTTTCATGCAACTCGAATCCAGGCGCCTTGTGGGGGTGAAAAGAGGGATGATAGCGCCACCTATGCGCCATACGGCCCATACCAGGGACCTTACTCGCAGCGACAGTAGGCTCAGAAGCTCTTGCTACAAAGAACAAGTCATGAATATCATGCACACCAGGCGTATCCTCCTTTACGATTCAAAAGTAAACAAACAAGTTGAAGACCGCGAGCGGCAAGCTGCATCTCATCGCCTGCAGCGGTCAGTCTCTGAGAATCAACTCTCGTAACTTCTCTTAATCAACTCTCCTTGTCGACCGACCCCTCTTGGTGTTTCTGACAGGGTGCAGGGTTGCGGCTAAAAGCACAGGCCGTCTCTCCAAATCGCAAACCGTCAAGAAATGGAGCAGAGGAGTTGAGCATCGCGGTATTTTTTTTTTTTTTTTTTTTTTTTTTTTTTTTTTTTTTTTTTTTTTTTTTTTTTTGTTAACGCTCCTGGTGCTACTGAAACCATCGTCTCGAGCCTTGCCAGTGGTGCGGCGGCGGCGGGTGGGAATGGAGCCCAGTTTTTCCCCTCTGCGGCAACAGGCGAAAAAGAGAAGAGGGATATATAATATAACTAATAGGGAGGATTATTATTACCATAAAAATAGAATAAAGGGGGGGGACAGATTGTGTCGATGATGGACCCGGAGCTATCGGCTGTCGGCCAACTTGCGAACACGCGGAACTACACTGCTGTCCAGCACTTGCCCACGAGTGGGCTAGTACAGAATGAGAAGCGTGGCTTGGCTAACTAGTTTGCATAGAAGTCTTGTGCTGGCGTGAAAAAAAAGTGGTCTCGAATTTGAGATGCATTAATGCAGTGCAATTGTGCCAGATCACGCCAGTATAACGTACCTGGCTGGAAGGGAGGGGAGAGGGGGGGGGGGGGCTTGAACTAAGAAAACGGACTTGCATTGGGCAATCGGCGCTATCAACAGTAGCTCAGCTTGCTTGTCCAGTGTGTCTGCCAACATTGGCCGTGTTTTTTGGGGTTGATTGCAATACACAGAGCACGCCTCTAGTGGGTTTCTCTAGTGGTCAGAGATAACCTGTCCCAGATCCACCAAGTTGACCTGTCCCAGTTTGATTCTGCCGATGTTTCCCCGATAGTAGGCTTGTACTGTGACAAGCCA
>JAEIJG010000574.1:0-23630 GCA_037289395.1 Beauveria scarabaeidicola
GGCGACTATATCATCCGATATTACAGATACTTTCTGCGCTTACATATCCTGCTACTCCGTACCGAGTAAGTGAGTATTACATCTTCCTTATGCTGAGTGTTTGAGAAGAGAGTTTGCGTGGGGACCTCTTTTCCGGCAACGTGCGCGCTGGCAACATCTGATACGAGTCTGAAGGAAAAGATGCCGTGTTGTGTAGAGTGCCTCTGCTTGTGCGTGACGGAGCACACACTGCCATCATGCGCACGGCAGCAGCCAAGCGATGGCGTGTACGCCGTGGCCCATGGCAAAGAAGATGAAGAGGCCCCAGCTACACGCAGCAGACATGTGCAAACTTCATCTTTGTCATTCTCCGTCATTCAAGTGAAGAACCGCCCCTCGGGGCGAATGCTGCAGTGCAACTCAGGGTCAGACTAAAATAAAGACAACCCCCCCCCCTTTTATTGCGTCGGGTTTGTTGAGTCTGTGAAACGAAACAATGGTAACTGGCGCGGCACATCTACGCTAGGTCGTAAAATAAAACCTTAAAAAATGGCAAAATGGCAAATGGAGGAATGGGTATTTAAATGCACGCCATGGGTGCGTGATCTCGGGATTTTAATGCGGAAGTTTTTTAAACAACCTCGTAAAGTATGCGATGCACAAGTCCTGGATATCAACAGCGAAAGAAAAATAGATCAATATCTGCATGATAAGTACTCAATCTCTGCATGCAGACGTTTCACGTTGATGAACAATGACCTCTGTTGCAGCGATCCTTCAAGGCTAGCTATATAAGACGGCGCGTGCATCATGCAGTGTACAACGTTATGGCTGTACCCTACCTATCTTTTCCAGATTTTGGACGAGCTTTCAAGAACCAGCAAAAGCTAACTAGGTCGGCCAGCTGAGATTGGTAGCCCCAATTCAGCTGAAAAAGCATGAGCGCGAAAAGAAAAGATATCCACCATGAACTTGATTGCCAAAATGTTCGTCTAGTGTCGGCATTGAAGTTGCAACAAGTGGCGTCGACACCGTGAGAAAGGTAGGGGGGGGGGGGGGAACCTTGCTGGTGGCTTTCGTCTCTGCCGCCTGCTGTACGGGGAAACCGAATGCGGTATCCGACGCCTTCATGCAGCGGGCATTTTTAGTCAAAACCGTGACGATGAATGTGATACGCGGGCTTCCTTTGCATCGTGCGCTTCGCCGAGTGTCAAAGCATGCGTTGCTGGTTGAGGCGATTTCTGCTGCCTGCAGGCTGCGGGTTCATGCAGCCAGACACCGATCATTCTCGCATGTCGGGCATCCGACTTGGCCGCGAGAACGAGATGCTCAATGGCGGCAACTATTCGTGCAACCCGGACGGGATGAAGGGTGCTCGGAAAAGTAGGTTGGAGGGGGGGGGGTTCGGGACGATGGCTTAATCGGATGGTTCGTTTGCTGCTATTTTACGATGCCGTGGCAAGGCTCAGAGTGGCTCTACAAGGGGCTTTTCTTGATTACCTTACTAATGTTTTTCTGTGCCGTAGCTGTAGCATCTACAGTAGGCCAACTACTCCGTACGGACACTCCCAAACTCCGTACGCTTTGGTCATGTACCAGTAGGCGAGTGAAATCTAGGTCTAGGCTTAATGTCTCCCAAACGGCATTAATATCCCGTTCTCTTCGGCAATGGCGGCGTCGTTTTCTTATCATGCCCGTGGTAGTAATAGGAAGTAGGCGCCGCCATTTGCTTGTCTTATTCCACATTGTATCCGTTGTGGCGATAGACTAGATCGGAAGCTAATAAGCAAGAAAAAGAAACCTGCCAAGCCTTGCCATTCGGCCCACGTCGTGGTTCCTCATGTGCCCCAGCTGGTTCGCTTCACATTCCATCTGCTTCGTTGACAGTTCCTCATGGGGGTTCCGTAAGGTTCGCGTCCGCAAGGTCTGGGAGTTGTGCAACAAATTCCAGGCAGCACGACAGGCCCTGCGGTGGCTAATTTTCATGTACCAAGACCGACATCGACAACAAGTGGATAGATCTTGGGGCATTTCTAGCTTTTTATGCAAAAGACGCACGGTGGAAGCCAGTTAGTTTTCCTTGCGTCAATTGTCCATCTGCCCAGCGACCGCATTTCGCGAAACTCAATAAATAGTGTTATTAGTACAGATTAGAGCTATATTGGTTGGGGCCAATCTGGCGCCGTTTGACGGTCGTGCCAATGTAGAAAGTCTTTCGATATATTTGGTCCCCTCCCTCGAAGCCCGCAAAAGCATATCCACCTGCTAAGTTGCACCATGGTCCATGGATGTGAATGGGCGTCGTTGGCTCCCGGTCAGTCCCCCTCACATCGTCCCCCCTGGCTAGCGCGGCACGGCTTGGATGGCAGGCTTGCGAGCAGGCCCAATCAGTCGCGGTCTCGCGGATAGGAGGCTGCGCCATTGACGCGACCCGCTAGAGGTCCTATGCTGCTATGCATGCGAGAGCTGCATGAAATGTCTCTAGGCATGGCGTTGGTGGTGGATCGTTGATGGGCGGACGGAGCACTATTACTGTGCGAGCAGACGCTGGTCGGACTGCAGCAAGGCGAGCTGGAGAGCATAAAATGTAATCTGTAATCTGTACGGAGTACTGGGATGGGTATTGCGAGCTCGTCTCTGGGTAGCGTCTCATCCAGGCGTAGTTGTGGCTTTTGGAGATATGTATGGTGACGGCAGCTGCATCAGCTCGAGCAGCAAACAAAGGCTTTGCGTGCGATTCGAAATAGTTGATTGCATTGCAGGCTTGTGGCAGAGTGAAGAAGAAGAAGAAGAAGAAGAAGAAGAAGAAGAAGAAGAAGAAGAAGAAGAAGAAGAAGAAGAAGAAGAAGAAGAAGAAGAAGAAGAAGAAGAAGAAGCCAGCCAAGAGTGTGTTTCTGCCAATGCGTGCCAATGTGTGCGCTGTCGCGATGCAGCAGGCAATAACCGTAAATCCGTCAGCAGCCCCGTCCATCCTACTAATAGGTGCCACAGCGCCAACACCAGGCTACTGCAGTCTGCTGCCAGTGTGCCACCCACTGGGCCACTGCCCACACGTCTGGCAGGCTGGGCACCGCTATCCTCCCCATTCAGCCTGGTGTCATCGCTGCCAGCCCGCCGTTCCAGTAGTTCATGCGGGAGCCTTTGCCACTCGGCTCGAGAATATTGTGCACACATTTTTTTTATTTTCATTTTCTTCCTTCTCTTCTGACTATTTCATGTAAATGTCTTTTCAACTGCGTATCCGTACGCGCAATAGTGTTTCCATGGATTCCCGAGATTAACCTTGATGACCCAGCTGCTCGTTACCCAAACTGGCGGCAGGCTGTGAGCCTGTGACGCAGGCCTTCTCCACGCGCAGAGCACAGAAACCCGGCCAAACCCTGTTCAGACGAGGGAGCTCGGCCGCAAAATCTCGTATTGCTGGTCCCATCGCCCCTCCAGGCCGATGCTGGTCAAGCCAGTCAAACTGGGCCAGTGTCAACAATCTGGTCTGCCAGTGGTGCCAAATGGTGCGAGCGCCCTGCTGATGGCCCCTCTTTGCCTCTTGTCTTTGCCCTTTTACTCGTTGCCGCGCCCCTATAATAATCGTGTAAATAGTTACTGAGTACCTAATTAGTACTCGTAGTGGCCAGTCCACTATAAATTACTATAATAACGGTCCCTGCTGCGTCCGCGTTGGCTGGTCTCGTTGAACCGTCTTTTGTTTTTAGCGCTGTTAGTGCTTAAACCCGCTGCACTCTTGCTATAATAATCTGGGTACAGTTGCTCATGGCGCTGTGCCTCGCTATAACCGCCGACGCCACGGCGTTTTGCTCGCAGCCAAGGATGACGGACCGTGAATAACCTCCGTCTCTCCCTCTGTTCCTCTCTTTCTGTTCTCCTCTCTCGCTCTCTCTCTCTCTCATAAGAAGAAAAAATAAATACGCTTACGTTCCTCAAAAGTCACCAGCTACTTCCGACAAAGCTTTTCTCACCCATCTAATAAATTAGTGCTGCTGCTACTCCCGCTTCTCTCCTTTCTGCTTCGGTGCTGGTGCGTGCTCTGTTAGTGTAATATTGGTCTTGTTGCTTGCATGCCTGTTGGGACTATACCTTTTTTTCTTCCTCGCCTTGCTCACTCACTCACCTCACGCGCTTGGCCTGTTGCTACTCCTCTCCTCCTTTGTCCCCCCAAAACTCTCCACCACCACCACACTTCGACGCTTCTCGATCCTCTCGTTTTCTTTTCCTTTCTCACCCCTCTTCTTTCTTCTGCTTCTCATCGCCTCTATTCGTCACTCGACCTTTTTTTGTTTCCTTTCCCTTTTCTTCACCCGTTTCCTTCCTCTCGCCGCCTCTCTGCCTGTGTACCTGACGACTTCCCCCCTGCTGCAAAGCTCTCTCGTCAGCCAGCCTGACAGCGCTCTGCCCCTGATTTCAGTCAACCCCGTCAACTCCGAGCCTTTTGCCGATTTCGTCCTCGTGCTTTTTCATTCTCTTTCCATCTCATTCATCTCCTCAGCTGCTACCGTGTCCTGTCCATCGCTGTCATCGATCCCGTTGCATCATCTCACGCTGCACGTTTCGACTTGCCTTCCTCGATTCTCGTCCGTGTCCCGCGCACGTTGCTGACGTACGTGCACCGAAAGATCCCTTGACCTCGACTTCTCCTGCCTATAAACACAAGACATTTCTGCAAGACACGTAATACTTCCGAGTCTTCCTCTTGTTCCTTTCAGGCCTCGTTTTCACGGTGACCTGATTGACAATTCCATACTTGATCCCATTAGCTTGGAGATCTCACCATTCCTGCTCCTTTGGATTTCTAGAGCCTCCTCATTCTTTGCCTCTCTTGCCAGTAGGGACGGGTTCGCACACTTCCTGCGAGCTCTTCTTTTCGACTTCAGCAATACTCTATACTCGCTGCTCTTGGTATCCCCGGATTCCATCAGACTTTCGCTCGTTTGTGTTTGACTGCTTGATTTTGCTTCGACCAAATTCAGCCCCCGTCAAACCACCTCTACTGCCTGCTCTTGAACACGCCGATACAAGGTTCGCTCTCTCTGCCTTCACTTCTGTTGCTTGCATGCTGCATTTCTATTTTGTGCCGCCTGTCTCTGCTATTTAAACTTGGCCATTGCTGGACCCGAAGCAAAGGACGGTTGCTAACACGCTCAGCAGCCAGTTGATACCTCATCTTCTGCAACTCGATTTCTCAGCCGCCACCCCAATATTTCTTCCAACCTACGTCTTGTACGAGTCGAAATACCCGCCCGCGAGCCGCACACGCAATTTCTTCGGATAAAAATGGCTGCTATGATTCAGACATATCCTCAGCAAACTTCAACAGCCACTATACTCCAGACGCGTCCTGCCTCTGCCACCGCCATGCTACCTGGCAACCAGAACCGTCAGGGCGGCCAGTATGGCCACACTTCCAGAGCCTCTTCCTACGGCAATGTCCCTACGGGCTACCGAGGCAGCTCTGGCCCCGGCCAACCCCGAAGCTTCAACCAGCTGAATCATAATATGCAATGGCAGCAGTATGCAGCGTATCGTGCCAACTCGACACCCGCCGTTCCTACAACAAATACATATGATCTGACAGGCCAGTACCGAGGCCAAGCCAAGAACGCCCCGGGTTATAACTTCAATCTCACCGCGCCAAACGCCACTCGCGACGATTCTGCCATAGCACGAAGCTTTACCGCTCAACAGTCGCCATATTATAATGCTACTGCCAACGGCAAGACTGCTCCGGACAGGTATCGGAGAGCGATTCCCCAGCCTGTCCACAATCGATCCCAGAGCAGCAATTTACCTGCCGCCGCTGGCATCTACCAGCTTCAAAATGGCTCCATGTCCGTGCCCAATCTGTCGAATGGCATCAATGGTGCTACCCCAACTTCCGTTGAAGAGCTCTACAACCGCACTGCACAGGACGAGGCCATGAGACTGCGTCGCCGCAGCATCCATACTTTGGAGAATCAGGGACCTTCGCCCGTCGTTCGACCCAGCTCAGCTGGTCGCCCATCTTCTGCTGGACGACGTGCAGACCAGAGCACCAACTCGGCTACGCTCGCACCCGCTGCTGTTGTGCACACACGCAAGGGAAGTTCGGAAAGTGTCTCATCCAACCGCAGCACTAGCTCCCAACCGTCATCCGTAAGTCAGCCACATTACCAAAATACCCTGTCGGCCCCAGTCCTTTTCTTCTGCCGCACACTGGCTAACAAGGATGACATGCAGGCCAACCGCACCACGCCTCCACCCACTGGCACCCCCTCTTTCTCTGCGGACAATGTCTCCAGGACGACTGAACAGGCCAAGCAACTCAATGTCCCTCCCCGTGTAGCCTCGACCGACGCAGTCAAGCGTACTCACAGCCCCTCGCCATTGTCCAAGCCCGCTACTATGCCTGCTGAACCAGCTGAACCTCGTCCAGCCACCGCGTCTGGTTCTCCAAGCCCCAAGCCGGAGAGCCCGGCAGCGAAGCATCTGGCGGCTATCAACCAAAAGGGCAACAAGGCTAAAAGCAAGACGTCGAGACTTCGCCGTGCATTTTCCTTTGGTAGCGCTGCCGAGCTTCGCAGGGTTGTTGAAGAGGAGCCCTCTGCTACCCCTGCATCACCAACAAAGCTTCACAAGGACCCTTCACCTGAGCAAGCCTACGATGCAGAGCAGGCTCGCATTGCAGAGGCCCAGGAGGCTAGTGGACTTGGAAACAGCATCTACGGTTCCCGCTTTTTCGGATCAACTGACAATCTCTCCATCTCATCCACCGCTTCGTCGGCCTCGATCATGATTCGCAAGATGGGCCGTGGCATGAAGAAGAGCACTCGATCCTTGGTTGGTCTGTTTCGTCCCAAGTCTGTCATTGGTGTCCCGGCTGCCGAGGCTGCCGTTCCTGAGATGAGCCAGGCAGCCGTCTCTATGATCACGGTCGAGGCCGAGACGCAGCGTGTCAATGTTACTGCGGACCCTACCGCTACCAACGGTGTAACCGGCTTCCCTCATCTGGAGCGGAATTCGATTGACGCTGCTCATGTTCCAGAAATGGTATCTGAACAAGTTGTGGTTCCTGGCCAGGACCAGTCCGGACCAAGACGCAGCATTGTCGGTGGTGACAAGGAGCGTGCTGAGGTGTTGGCTGCCGTGCGTAAGGGCATTCTCAAGCGGCCTGGCTCTTCCAGCCCATCGACGAGACCCAATGACTTGGCGTCCCCAGAACTGATTTTGCCCAACGTGCCTGCTATCAGTGACTCGCCTAATTCTAGCGCACCTAGCACGCCCAACGATGAGGGCCAAGGCCATAGAAGGACTGGGTCTATTGCTCTTGGCAACGAAGACTACTTTATGAACGCTCTGCGCCTACGTTCTGACAGTAAGAGCGCTCCGGGAACGCCTTCTGCCAGCAAGAGATCTGCTACATTTTCACCTCGCATCATCTTTCACGATACTTGGCCTCCTCAGGAATATGATCGCCGAGGCGAGATTGCTACGTGCAACCGTCTCACCCCCATGCTGGCTCAGCAGATCAAAGAGGAACTCAACAGCTTCAAAATGGTTAGTAATGGGAACCTTCCCATGGCCAGTTGCCTGAACAGGAGCATGCTAACGTTGATGACAGGAGATGGAAGTTCATGAAAACTCCAAGATTTACACTCACTTTTTCTAATGATGTCAATTCTGACATTTGCCGGACTGACTTGAAATTTGGATGTTTTGACCAAGGCATGGCAACATGCAAAGTCATATTGTATTCAATTATGTTTTAAACATTGGTGGCGTTTGGGAACTGCATATTTGGTGTCAAGGGCGTTATCGTTGGACCTTCATTTATCATTAGTATTCTATTTGTCGTTTTTCCGCGTGGAATTTGTCATAAGAATTTAGCGCAGCAATCATACAAGCATGTAATCTGTTGAGCAGGATGCGCATGGCATAATGGTTTTTGCGTGACAGTGACATGCCCAGATTTCCAGGTTGGTGGGCGGGCTGAGCGACAGACAGGGCCCCCACCATATTGCTTTGGTGGTGGAAGGCCGACCAGCGCCAAAGGTTTTTTTTTGGACAAATGTAGGTAAATAGAGATCTCTTGATATTTTGTCATGTCACTTCCCCTCGGCCAACGCGCCGCGATTCTTACAAGCCCACGGCGCTCCCGCGCAATACTTGCCACGGGAGTACAGTTTTAAAGTATCCATGCTTGGCATTGCGAACGGGAGACTGTCTCGCTGGCGACCCTTAATCACCAACTCTCGACACTTGCGATACCTCGCTGCCATGGCCGCGGCGCACGAGACAACGGAGCCTGTGGCTGCCCTGGCGGGGGAGGCGACGGCTTCGGCCTCTACGACCGCTGCAACGAAGAAACTGCACGGAAGGGCATTCTATGAAAGTATCGGTAGTCCCAAGTTTATCGTGGCCCCCATGGTGAACCAGTCTGAGTTTGTGAGTGCCTCGAGTGTCCCAAATGGTCTGCCAACGTAAGCGCAGTGACTGACAGGTATTTCCTACCAGGCCTGGCGCATGCTCTCTCGATCCTTTCTCTCGGCCGACGAAAAGTCCAAGATGCTCGCCTACACGCCCATGTTCCACGCGCGCCTCTTCTCGCAGGACCCGAAATATCTCAAGGCGCATTTCCAGGCCACGCGCCCCGGTGCGACCGACGACTGCGACTCTTCCGACTCCAGCCTCTGGCTCGACGGTAACCCCTCGGGCGACCGCCCCCTCTTTGTGCAGTTCTGCGCCAACGACCCGGCGCACCTTCTCGCGGCGGCGCGGCAGGTGGCGCCGTACTGTGATGCCGTCGACCTGAACCTCGGATGTCCGCAGGGCATCGCGCGCAAAGGCCACTACGGCGCATTCCTGCAGGAGGACCAGGACCTCGTATTCCGCCTCATCCACACGCTGCACACGGAGCTGTCGATTCCCGTCACCGCCAAGATTCGCATACTCGAGACCAAGGAGCAGACGCTGGCGTACGCGCGGACCGTGCTCAGGGCGGGCGCCTCGATTCTCACGGTGCACGGGCGGCGGCGTGAACAAAAGGGCCATCTGACGGGCGTGGCTGACTGGCAGATGTTGCGATTCCTGCGGGAGAGCTTACCGCCGGAGACGGTGCTGTTTGCGAACGGCAACGTGCTGCAGCACGGCGACGTGGAGGCTTGCCTGGCGGCGACGGGGTTCGATGGCGTCATGAGCGCAGAGGGCAACCTCAGCAACCCGGGCGTCTTCGCGGACCCCCCCGCGGTGGGCGAGGAGGGCCGCGAGTACTGGCGCGGCAAGGACGGCAAGGGTGGCTGGCGCGTCGACGCCGTCATGAGACGATACATGGACATTATACACAAGTACGCGCTCGACGCGGAGCCGCCGGCGCGCCGTCCGCTGTTTGTGCCTGGCGACGACACCGCGTGGCTGACGGCCGAGGAGGAAGAACTCGACGAGGGAAACGAACGCGGGCAGAAGCGCCGCAAGACGACGGCGGCGACGGCGACGGATAGCGAACCAGGCGGTGTCGCCGCCGCCAAGAGGCACGACCCGTCGTCGTCGCCCAACATTGTCGCCATGCAGCCACACCTCTTCCACTTGCTGCGGCACTTTGTGACCAAGCACACGGATGTGCGGGATATGCTGGCGCGCACGCGCAAGACGGGCGTGGCGGGTTTCGAGGCGGTGCTAGATGCCGTGGAGAGGCGCGTCGCTGAGGGCCTGCTCGAGTACGAGCGGACGGACGGCGGTAGCTTCGAGGAGGAGGTGAGGATGGCGGCGGAGCGCCCGCGCGAGACGGCGGACGGGGGCGAGAGCTCGATGGGGGCGCTGCTGCGGTGCAAGCGGCCGTGGTGGGTAGCGCAGCCGATTGTACGGCCGCTGCCGAGCGAGGCGCTCGCTAAGGGCTCTATTCGGCCGAGCAAGAAGGAACTCAAGGACAAGGCTAGGGGGGGGGAGGAGGAGGAGAAGAAGGAGAAGGGTGTGGAGTTGGAGCAGGGGGTGCAGAAGAATGAGGCTGTCGCGGCGTAAAAGTCATGTCGATCAACGCATAGAACTGTATATACATACTATGGAGATTTTCATCCCAATTACACTCTATCAATCTGTGAAGCCTGTTCAATTTCATCCGAGTACGGGAGCAACATTGAGCAATGTCTTTGATTTCATCGTTATTCTACATCACACCCGATGACGAACGCTATAACGTCTTTTCGAGATGAGGGAAAAGTTTATGAAATCAAAACACCGCCATGATATCCAACGTACCTACGGGATCTGGCCGTGACGAAATTCAGCCAAGAGCCTCATCGTTTACCCATACTTGTTGATCATCACGTGCCTGATGCATCATTTTACATACATATGACTTGATCACGCTATATACTGTATCAATATAAATAATTTTGTTTCTCTAATTCATCTTTCTAATTCATTTCTAATCCTGCGCAACCTTGACTAGAATTATTGTACATATGTCGACTAATTCCGAGATGCTGCGGGTGTAGACAATTCTTCAAGAAAAGATTAGCAAGATTGCATTTTCATCACCAAGCATCACAGCTTGCATCACAAATATCCGTCAAGATTTTCTTCGCGGTAAATAGACTGTGCCGCCAGCTCAATATACGCGGTGGAGAGCTCTCTCCCTGAGGTACGAGCCAAAAGGTACATGGCGCAATCCGCAGGTCCACAGCCATTGCTTTGTACCCCTGCACGTGAGGGCGTTGGCTTCCCTTGACGCCAGATTCGCGACACGTCAACGCGCCCCCGTCTGCATCTCGCTCAGTCCATCGCTGAAAAATTCGACTAGCACGTCGCACAATCCGCTCAATCGCGAATTTTCCCATCGCCGCTGATGCCTGTTCTCCTGGCCTACTGTTTCTGATTGATTCTTCCCCCAGAGCTGCCAGCGTGGACAGTCACTTGCGTGCATGCATTCACCCCCGACTGCGTCAGCTTTGCGCCCGACGTTTTGCGCGCCAGCGGTATGTGCTATCACGCTGTGGCTTCATCAATGGCAGAGAAAAAAATCCTGTGCATTGCTCAACACGCTAGGAATGGTGATGCATTCATCTGCACCTGCTAACTTGGACACGCCTAGACTCAGCACGTCGAGCTCACACGGCAACGCTAACTCCCAACCCGTACTCCAAGCCCTCCACCACAGCATCCCGCTGCCTGTATCACAACATGGTCAGCAAGCGGAAGAGAGTCCTCGAGGAGTTTGACCCCAACAAGTCTGATTCGGATGACGAAAATTTTGATCCCACAGAGCAACGCCCTCGCAGAAGCTCCAAGAAGGCACGGCCAGCTGGCAGTAGCCGTTCCGGACGAAGAAGAGGCCATCGCTATCGAGGATCTGACATTGAAGACGACGAGGAGCTCTCCGACAGCCAAGAAGAAGCATTTCTAGATGATGACGATGAGGAGGACGATAATGCGCCCATCAACGCTGCCGGTCGCCGGACCCGCAAAGCAGCGGTCAAGCCTCAAAACTATGCCGAGAGCAGTGCAGAAGAGGAAGCGCAGCTTAGCGATGAGGACAAGGTAGAGAGCGCCGATGACAGACCAAGCCGAAAACCAACACGGTCCTCAGGCCGCGTCGTCAGGCTCAAGGTTTCCAGCGGCGTACTCTCTGACATTCCACGCCGCGCCACTAGAACCACCTCCCATGATCAAGAGGATCTTGTCCAACTTTCAAATTCTGGACGTCATGCTGTCGCATCTCGAGGTTCCGCGAGCCGTAGCCCGGAACCTGTCACCCGTAGAAGCTCACGCGCTTCCAAAGCCGTCAAGAAGCCCCCCGAGACCATCGAGGAAGCCACGCAAGAGAGCAGCGTCAAGAACACCGGTGCTGAGGATGACGATCTCGATGAACTCGACAAGGATATTCGTGATTTGCACAAAACCGAGGAAGTGGATGAAGAGATGGAAGATGCCCGAAAGCATGAGAAGCCGACGAAGCCGGACGACACCACTGCCGCCAACGAAGACGACGATGACGACGATATCCCCACCACCCGCCGAACGCGAGCTGCGCGAGCTGAGGTTGTGGTGGAAGATGACGAAGAGCAGCAAGACGCTAGCGCACGACCCAACCGACGGCTGACACGTAAATCGAGCGCCCGCAAGTCAACTCAAGAACCGAGCAGCGACTTTGAACCTGGCGAGGACTCAGAAGATGCCGCATCCGACATGGGCCAAGATGCCGCAGATGATCAAGTCGATAGTCCCACCCCACGGCAAAGAGGTGGGCGCCAGCCTCGTTTGACAGGAGCATCCCGCCATGACTCTGGTGATGAAGAGGCCGACCTGGACTTGGATGAACTCAACGAAGAAGCGCGTGAATTGAGAAAATCATCGCGATCACGCCGACGCCGACAAGAAACCCCTATTGCATATCAAGAAAACACGCGCCGTTCTCGTGCCAGAGTCAACTATTATATGCCGCCTCTCACCTCTGCGAACATCGAAGACGACGGCGAGGATGCAGCCCCCACCCCTGCCCGCCGGCGTCGTGGTGCCGCCAGCGCTGTATGGGATCGGAACCTCAATACAACATTTGGTCCCTTTGGTGGTGGCGGGGCTGTTGGCTCCCTGCTCAACGGCCCATGGGGCACTGGCGCAACTGGTGGCGTCGATTCGGATAGCAGTGACGATGAAATGGTCCACCGCTCCAGTATTGCTGGCAACGTTGGCATGACTCCCACATCCGCTGCTCCAACTGGCTTGCTGCCCGGACTGCCCGGCATGAATCCTGATGGAGGTGCCCCGAATGTCGGAAAGATTAAGGATCGCAAGGCACTTGCTGATGCTGATCCTCTGGGCGTTGACATGAATGTCGATTTCAGCAAAGTCGGTGGGTTGCAAGGTCATATCGATCAGCTCAAAGAAATGGTCCAACTTCCTCTTCTCTATCCAGAGCTCTTTACAAGATTCCACGTCACCCCTCCGCGCGGCGTCCTATTTCATGGCCCCCCCGGTACTGGTAAGACATTACTCGCAAGAGCACTTGCCAATTCGGCCGGCCATGGAGGTCGCAAGATTTCCTTCTATATGCGTAAGGGTGCCGATGCTTTGAGTAAGTGGGTTGGCGAGGCCGAGAAGCAGTTGCGTCTTCTGTTTGAAGAAGCCCGCAAGACGCAGCCTAGCATCATCTTCTTTGACGAAATCGACGGTCTTGCCCCAGTTCGGTCAAGCAAGCAAGAGCAGATTCACGCCTCCATTGTCTCGACGCTTCTAGCGCTGATGGATGGCATGGACGGCCGTGGCCAAGTCATCGTCATTGGTGCTACCAACAGACCCGACAATATTGATCCTGCGCTGCGACGTCCGGGCCGATTTGATCGAGAATTCTACTTTCCTCTTCCCGACATGGACGGCAGACGCTCCATCCTCGATATTCATACCAAAGACTGGGGCCTAGCTGACGACTTCAAGGCCTCGCTTGCCGAAAAGACAAAGGGCTACGGCGGTGCTGATCTACGCGCACTCTGCACCGAGGCCGCGCTCAACGCCATCCAGCGAACTTACCCCCAGATTTACGCTTCACAAGAAAAACTGCTGGTCGATCCATCCAAAATCAATGTCCATGCGTCCGACTTCATGCTTTCGATCAAGAAGCTGGTTCCATCGTCCGAGAGATCTGCCACCTCTGGCGCTAGCCCGTTACCGGCGACCATTCAGCCACTATTGCAGGGTCAGTTTGATAACATCAAGCGGGCCCTCGATATTGTGATGCCGCGCCGGAAGAAGACGACTGCTTTGGAGGAGGCCATGTACGAGCCGTATGCCGACGACGATCATGGCTTCAAACGTGAAACTCTTCATCAAGACTTTGAGCGCACGCGTGTATTTCGTCCACGCCTGCTTATTCATAGCAGCTCAGGCATGGGCCAAAACTACATTGCTGCGGGTATTCTGCATTATCTGGAAGGCGTTCACGTTCAGAACTTTGACCTGCCCAGTCTGCTTGCTGATGGCCGCTCTATGGAGCAAGTCATTGTCGGCCTGTTTACCGAAGTTCGACGCCACAAGCCGAGTGTTATTTATATTCCAAACATTGATGTCTGGTATGACACACTAGCTGGCACAGTTGCGCTTGTCACCTTTACGACAATGCTCAAATCCATTCCACCCACTGATCCTGTACTTTTACTTGCTACGGCAGAGCGCACCAAGGAGGAATTTGTCGCCAACCCAAATGTTATCTCTGACTTTTTCGGGTACTCTCGCAGCAGTCGCGTCGAAATTGCACCTCCGGAGCGGGCAGCCCGATATGCGTTCTTTCAGAAGACGCTGGAGCTTATTAAGCTCCCGTCTGGAAAGTTCCCAGATCCCCAGAAACGAGAGAAGCGAAAACTGGAGGTTCTTCCTCCGGCACCGACGATTGAACCCGCTCCGCCGACCAAGGCAGAGATCAAGGCATTGAAGAAGAAGGACCATCAATGTCTCAACGCCCTCAAGATTCAACTGCAGCCCATCATGGATCAGATCAATCGCAAGTACAAAAAGTTTCGCCAGCCCGTTATCCCTCAGGCGCAGATCGAGTATCTCTTCGCCGAGTCGGACCCCAACTATGTGCGACCTGACATTGCAGCAGCCGATAGTCGACCATTTGAGATTGTCAAGGATAAGAATGACGTTGATGTACTACGAGAAACTGTGACGGGAAAGACATTTTACAATCTCGAAACGACGACTATCGAAGAGCGGCTCTCCAACGGCTACTACGCTCGCCCCAAAGACTTCTTGTTCGATATCAAGGCTCTTGCCAAAGATGCGAAGAATATTGGTGACAAGGAAAGAACACTTAAAGCAAATGAACTTTTGAGCAACGTGGAAGTTGATATCGCTAGCATCGAAAACAGCACCACCAGCATGGTTGACTGGGAGGCACTTTACCAGCGCCAAATACAACGAACAAAGCAAAGGGCCGAAAAGGAGAGACAAAGAAAAGCTCAGGCTACTAATCTGGCCCTGGAACGAATTCAATCGGATATTGGCGGCGGCAACGAGAGTGATTCACAAGGTCCTGTTACCCTCGGCGTGCAAGTCCCGGAGGACACTACAACGGCGAGATTCCAGCTGCGAAGCCCGGAACCTCCTGCTGAAGCGCACGGCCTAAGCAATGGCGACTCTGTCCCTTCCAAGGATACCGACGTGGAAATGAGCGGGACAGGCGACGAAACCCAGTCAGCTTCGCAAGCAATGGGGCCGCCACCATTTAAATCGCCGGCTCCTACACAACCCTCACAGCGATCTGCGCTCACTTCTCTGCCACCTGGCGTGCCGCCGTCGGCCGTAGCCAACGATGCATCGACTACCAAGACATCCGATCTTTCCTCCAAACAAGGCGTCTCAAACTGGGGCACGCCTCAGACAAACGGCAACTCTTCCAAGGGTGGCGAGGACCAGGACATTCCTGACACTTTCCCCGGCCTCAGACAGACCCCAACGCCGCAAAGTCAGGAGCATTGGCCGCACTCTCAGCTAGACGGGTTGGGCCGTGACCCGGTCAGCGGGGCAAGCTCGCTCGCCCGACCAATTTCATCGAGTTCCCAAGCACAAGGGTCGGGCGAATCCAAATCGCACGCGTCGCCGTCGCAGCCCAAAGAGCTGGAGCCGGCCGTGGCACAGCTCCAGGATGATATAGCGCACCAGACTGCCGGGTTCTCTGTAGAGCAGCTGGAGCAGATGAACCGCGAGATGATGGACAAGATTTGGCAGACACGCGATGAGTGGAACAGACTCAATGTGTTTTATTCTGTCAAGGGCGTGTTTGAGACTGTTCTTGCCGACATGGAGGCGATGCAGCAAGCGCCAGATGGCAGTTTTTGAGTGGATATTTGTGTGAGGCGCTGGTTCTATTTCCTTTGTTGGAAAGGGTGTGTTTTGACGAAACGCTGCTTGGAAAGACTGTATCATCAACACTTCGGAGTCGTTTTATGTTTTTTTTCTTCTTCTTTTTTTCGCCACCGTAAACTAGGGCTCTTTCCACCATTATCATCATGTGGAGCTTTAAGAGGACAAGTATCCGTAGCATTTTAGACAGAATTCCAGATCGCGTAACTGTGCACTATTGTTGTAGCTTGGCAAGGTAGCCGAAGTTTCGAAAAAGAAGAGAGGCATTGGTGTTTATGATGAGTATTATTTCTGAGATACATGCGCAAGTGCTAGTGTTACAATTTTGCCAACTTTGTGCTATCCACACGCTTTCCCTCGTCATCCTGCTCGGCGACGCGCAGATCCGGCAGCCGCGCCGGCATGATGCGCCGGGGCTCGCTATCCGGCACGACATTGTACTTTGCAAAATCCTTTACCCCGCAGTAATCGTGCAAGAAGTCCTCATCCAGCAGCAGCTCCCCGTTGACGTCCTCGGCGGGCGCGCCGACAATGGCGAGCATGGCGTCTGAAAAAATGGTTGGCCTGCGCAGGTCGCGCGCCTCGGCCGGGTCGAGCCTCGTCACGCGCTCCGTGGCGGCGGACTCGATGGCGACGGCGGGCCAGAGGCTGGTGATGGCGGTGCCGCGCGCGACGAGGCCCTGGCGGACAAAGTCCATGGCGAGGCCCTTTGTGAGAACGGACATGCCGACCTTGCCCATGGCGTAGGCCGTCTTGCCCCGGAAGAAGCGGCTGTAGATGGGTGGGGAGACGACGAGGATGCGGCCGCCAGAGGAGGAAGAGGAAGAGGAAGAAGCTTGGGTTAGGTGCGGTAGGGCGGCCTGGATGGTGGCGTAGAGACCCTCGGGGTTGACGCTTTGCATGAGTTTGAAGCGCTTGAGGGGCGTGTCTTGGACGGAAGCCCAGTAGATGGCGCCCGAGTTGTAGATGAGGACGTCGAGGCGGCCGTATTTCTGCAAAAGTTTTGATCATCTGGTTAGCCCGAGTTGTTGTGATGGATTGGTAGAACAGGGGGGGCAGGGGGGGACAGAGAGAGGATGCAACGCACAGCAATTGTCTGCGCGACCAGAGAGTTGACGCTTTCCTCGGAGCGCACGTCGACTTGGATCGGGTGCGCCTCGCCGCCAGCCTGCCGAATCTCGTAGCTGACGGTAGTGATTGTGGACTCGCTAGACTTGGGGTCCGGGATAGACGTGATTGGTTTCGAAGGGTCGCTGACCGTCTTGGCCGCGACGACGACTGTATAAATTGGATACATGTTAAGAAAGAAGTTTTAATCGCATGCCATGATTAAAAATTCCCAACTTTGATATGTGGTTGTGGTGGTGGTGGTGGTGGTGGTATAAGACATACCTGCGTAGCCATGCGCTGCAAAGTCAACGGCGACTTGACGGCCTATGCCACGCGATGCGCCGACGACCAGTGCGACGGGTTTGCTAGAGGGAGGAGCCATGGCGCAAATGTGGTGGTGTGAGTTTTTCTTTTCAAGATGGAAAACATTGAAGCGTTTTCGAAGGTGTCCTAAGAATTTAAGGGGTCTTTTTATTTAGACAACAAAAAAAAAAAAAGAAAAAGAAACCGAAGATGGAGCCAAGTTGAAGCTTTCGGATGACAATATCAAGCTCCGGGGAAAGTGGGGCCGGCCGGCCCGGTGCCGAGGTTGCGACCCCACTGGAGCTTTCAAGCTTTAATTCCTCGAACTAATCTTGTGCTATGCTATGCATGCCCTTTTTTTTTTTTGCTTTTTGCGTGTGTTTCTACGTTTATTGTACGTCTATTTATTGGTGGAAACGAATTCCCACCTTTTCGTGTCACTCATTCATCTACTATTTACAGCTTCTTCCCCCCCAGCCCCATCCTCGCCAGATCTTGCTTCCCCATTTCAACAACTCCCCCCACGTCACATCACTAAGGAAAGCCCCCCCCCCTCCCCCCTCGGCCGTGCTATCGTCATCAATACCCGACTGGGGCGATCAAAAAGCGTGCCACAACTTCCTGCATCGACCGCAATTGCGCCATCACCCCCCTTGGAGAAAAACCCCGACATTTTCCCCTCTCCCACGGCCACAGTAAACCGACAGCATGCCTGGCGCTAGAATTGACGTCTACCTCGACTTCGGTATGTTTCGCAGCAGAGAATGGCGCGCGCTTGACGCTCTTGTTTAGGCGCCGGGGGGACTGATTATTGTTTCTTCAACGCACAGCGTCGTTGTTTAGCTATGTTTGCTTTGCCGACTTGGAAGCCAACCGGGAGAAGCTCGCCGCCAATGGTGTCACTATCGAGTACCATTCGTCTCTTCCTTCACCGCTCCACGGCGACCGTGGAAGCTAACTTGCATCTCCAGATACCACCCCATCCTTCTCGGCGGCATCAATGTCGCTTCCGGTACAAAACGTCCCCATATCATATTTCCGCTTGACCTTTGCCACTTGTCATGGATTGAATCAACGTCTAACACCATGCTCTCCGCGCAGGAAACAAGCCGCCGTGGTCGCTGCCCGCCAAGGCGGCGTATCTCAGCTACGATACCCCGCGCGCCCTGCGCCGCGTCGGCCTCGGCCACTTGCGGACGCCCGACGACCTCATGTCCTTTGGCATGACGGTGCAGCCCCTGCGCGCCATCCACTACATCAAGGCGCACTACCCCCCGCCCGTCTTCCTCGCCGCCTTTCACTTCCTCATTGACCGCGCCTGGACGCCCCCCAACCGCAAGATTGCCGATGCGGCCGTGCTGCGCCAAGTCCTCGCCGAGGCCACCGAGACCATTTCCGGCGGCCCCAAGCTCTTCACCACGGCCCAGGTCGACGAGATCATGGACGGCCGCGCCGCCTTCAAGGACAGCGTCAGGAAGGAGACGGACGAGGCGCTGGCAAAGGGCGCGTTTGGCGCGCCGTGGATCTGGGTCACGAATGCCAAGGGCCAGCAGGAGCCCTTCTTTGGCAGCGATCGGTAAGCCAGACGGTGGTGTCTTTCGTGATTGGCGAGCGATGAGCTTGTGCGCTGACTCGAGATAGCTTCAACCACGTCTACGCGTTTCTTGAGATTCCTTTCCAAGATGTAGCAGTTCTGGCTCCCAGCAAGCTGTGAATGGATGCGTGAATGGATGCGTAAATGGATGAATGGAAAAACTGACGATAATCACAACGCGCCGAGAGAATAAAAATTCTGGGCCAATTGAAATAGCTTTCGGTCTTGCTTGTTGCCCTCTCCGTTCTTTTTAGATCAGGCATGAATGACACAGGGCCTCTTTCAGATTGCACTCCAACCGTGCGTCAACTTATCGACAGCCCTTGTTATCCGTCCGCATCCCGGGGTATGTCTCTTTATCTGTCGCTGCATATGTACTCTTAAATCTATCCAAGCATCCGCGAATCCACTCTTGTGCCTGCGCATCCGCCAGCTCATATGCTATCCTCATCGCATAGCCGATTCTGTATGGCCCCAGAGGCCCCTGGCTAATGTCCTCGACCGATCGTAAGATTATATGGGCGTATTCCTTTTGTGATGTTGCGAATGGTTGTGTCCAGCCTAGCTGCTGCAGAAATTCTTGCAGCAGACACATGGTGGCGTGGTGCGACATTTGCAGAGTCGCCGCCCAGCGCGCCTCGTACCGCAAGATGACGGGGTACAGAGACTGCGTGTCCTTTGAGGGTGCTTCTACCGGGTCTGGGAACAGGTGTTTATATGTAGACCAGAATTCCGACATTCTTGCGTGACAAGCTGCCGCAAGCCTGCGGGTAATGGCTGCCGCACCCAAGTCGATGGGTAGACCTTTCTGGGCAGCTTCCATCACGGGATAGCCGACCTTGACGACGGCAGGAATCTCTGCTAGTCTATTATTGAATTCATCGACGGCTTCAATAGCTTCGTCGTTGAATTCGGGCCCTTGTAGCAGATGGCGCCCCCTATCGCGCATCACAGAACGCCACTCTGGTCGCGTAAGGAAACAGGTGTCTGCTCTGGGGAAGAATAAGTCGCTCATGATCTGATCTTGACGTTAGCCGGCCTACTTTTGGCATGCTGAGACGTGTTTCAGCAAGAATTGGTCACTCACAAGAACTCCCCGAAAGGAGAGAAGCATGGCAGCATCCCATCCTTCTTCATGTGCAATGGCGCCGCGTTGCTCCATCAAAATACCAATGCCTCGGGCGTGTTGTAACCACGAGTCAGCCGAGCTTGTACCTGCAAAGAGCTGAAGAATTGTCAGTATTCAGCAAGATGAAAAAAAAAAAACGGAGAAATGCAAACGTACCTCAAAGACACAAAGCAAAATGGCTGTGCACAGCGTTTCAGACGCCTTCCATTTCGTGGGGTGATGCAGTGCTTGCTGAAGATTATACAAGGACCGGCCGTACATGGTCCGGCTGTACGCAATCATGTTCCCATCTCTTACATCTTTGCCAACCAGATGCATGGCAAGCGAGCACAGCGCTTCATCCAGAATTGCGTACGACCCAACTGTCCCGAAGCGCACCCAGCTAAAGTAGCCGCTCGCATCGCGCTCTTCAATCGCTGCGCGCGCCGTCTCAACCATGGTCGATATAAACTGACCACGATTCGGCACAGGCTCCACGACGAAAGATGCTGGGCTGCATCTGCGCGAGCTGCTGCCACGACCATGTTGGGTAGCATTGCGATTCTGGTTGTTTCTTCTTTGTGCGTACTTTGTGCTTTCCGCTTACAAATTTGAAGCTTTTTTCATAGCCCGGGCATTCCGCACCATATTTCGTGCCTGTTTGAACCTTTTATCAGAAAGATTGGCGCGGCATAAGAGGAAAACTGCAACGTACAATTGCCACATTCTGGCTTTAATTGGTCACATTTGACGCGTCTCTTGAGGCACAGTTGACAGCCTGTGCTACGAGGTACGCCAACCATTGTGGCAAGAGTTGAGCCATTGCATGCCGAGCTTGGTCTTGAAATTCGACGGTTTGTTTTTGTGGTAGTGGAAGAGTGTTGGGATGAAGTAAAAATGCGGATCTACACCTTCATTGATGTGAATTAGGCTTTATGTACGTTCATAATATTATGTACGTTCATAGTACGTTCATAGTACGTACCTCGCGGAGTGGGGCTAAAAGCGGCAGAAAATGAAGCTGCACAATTCCAGTATAAAGTATCAGGAGCTAGAGCTGTCGCGATTTACTGAGCTAAAACTAGCGGAGGAACTAGACAACGGTCGGGTCATGAGGCGTGGGCAAAGTGCGCCAGTGTAAATTGTAAGACGTTGACAAACTGAATGGTATCGTAAAAAAGAAGAAGAGAAAAAAAGAACAGGCGCCTTTCCCCCGTAAACCGAAGCCAATGCTGGACAAAAACCCAATTTCCCCAACAAGGATACAATGTATGCTAAACAATAAAGTAAACAAATACAAATAAAATGTTGATGCGGCCGCGTCTTAGTTTTTCTTCTTGTTGAAAACGGAGCGAGCCAGTTCTGTCAGAGACGGGCCGCCAAAGAGCAGCTGGTCGGTATGGCGGCCGCAGGTGGTGTGGACGTTGACCTTGGGCGTGGGTTTGACCGACGGCTTGAGCCACGAGGCTACGCGCTTGGAGGTGGACGAGGTGGAGGACGAGGTTGTGGTGGACGAGGCGATTGTGCTCGGGTAGGACAGTGTGCGCTTCTAAAAAGGGGGAGGCGGTTAGCAAGAGAGCATGGCGAATGGCGAAAGTGTTGGTGTTTGCGACGTACATCGTGGGTCAGAGGCGGCGGTGCGTGAAAGTCGTAGTAGCCCGGACGACCGCGGGTTTCCTCCTCGTCGAGGCGGTAATTGGAAGTGGACGGCTCTGCCATTTTTGATGTGTAGATTTTTATGAGGTAATTTTCTTTGACGACGAGAAATGTGTTGTTGTCGTGACCCGTCTGCGCTGGGTGTCTGTCTGGCTGGCTGGCTGAGGCGTGCTGCCGTTTGCGGCGCGATGGCGAGGTCAAGGGCAGCAGCGTAGAAGGGAGGGAGGATTGATGATGGGAGCAGAGAAGACGATGATGGATGCAGCAGAAACGAGAGACGTGGGATAACAAGTAGCCAGAAAAAAGAAAGAGCAAAAAAGAGATCGAGGAAACGAGATGGAATCAAAAGATGTGCAGGCAGCGAGGTTTAAAATGAAAAAAAAAAAAAAAAAAAAAAAAAAAAAAAAAAAAAGAAAAAAAAAAAAAAAAAAAAAAAAAAAAAAAAAAAAAAAAAAAAAAAAAAAAAAGAGGTCTTGCTCGTGTTGGGTGGTTAGCCGATGACTCGGCTTTCCTTTGCCTGGCGTGGTCGTGTCTAACAATTGTGACGAGGCGCCGCCGCCCGAGCGCCCACCCCAGGAAGCTTGGCCTGGTAGGGCTTCCCCACCTCGACGAATACGCCTAGGATTCTACCTACCTAAGAAGCGCATGAGGGGATTTATTTTGGGATTTTTTTCTGCACCTAGGTAGCCTACTGCTAGTTAACTACCTTATCTGGCTCTTCATTATCTGCAAGCTCTCGCGTACACTGGCAAAAAAAAGGTGGGGGCCAGCTTACATCGGATGAGCGTGAGCATGAGCATGATGAGCAACCCTGCCCGCGCATCCAGATTTAGGCACATACCTGCACTGCGTCGGTCCTTCATGTCCCCCTTTGCTTACTATTGGTTTTACTCGCCATCTTTTTTTTTCCCTGGCCGTTGCCCCTTGATGCAAGCCGTGATTGATTTGAGCAAGCCAGAGATGAATAAATATTGGAACTACCTATACTCCATAATAAGTCTTGCGATGCGCAAACGGGGGCCGCCCCACTGGCATACGTAACCCCCAACGGGCTGCTATGATTGGATGAAGATGGGGCCCCCGTACAACTTTGTGCATTGGTACAACGGTCACTGACTCACTGGTATGTATGTACATAACTACAACTGGTGAGGCGAGCAAGCGAGCCAGCTGGGTGAGCCATCTTGGTCGCTTCCGCGGGCATTTACCGAGCTCCTACGCAAGCAGGGGGTCACAAAATAGACACTAATAATAGCAGCTGCAAATGTACAAGGAGAATGGGATTTAGAAGATGAAATATGGCAAAAAAAAAAAGAAGAAGAAAAGAATAACAATTTAACCCAGCAAGAATTGAAACTAGGAGGATTCAAAAACAACAAGAGCAATAAAAATATCACCTCTTACATCACCATGGCAAGCACCCGAGCGAGGCCCATCGTAACCAGGACCCCTCCTATGAAGGACCAAGGCAACCGTTTTAAGCTTTTATTCAGGCATCCAATCACACAAGCCATAAGACGACAAGCCGTTGGCGATCAAGGGGATCTTGAACTCGTTTACTTTCTTTTTCAACTCGCAGCCGACGTGGCTTTACTCAGGTGCAAGTATTATCCAGACGTCGTCTTCTCCCTCACCGCTGCGCAGAAAAACGCCATCCGCGCCTGTCTCAAATAAACCAAAAAGAAGAAAAGAAAGAAGAAGGAGAAAAAAAAAAACTCACCGGCTCGATGCAACGCCGCTAGAGAAAATATCTGTGGCTTTCCCCAAAAGCCTTGTGGGTGGTGGCGGCCAGAGACCACAATTGTCAGAAAGCTGACGGATCGCCAGCCCAGCGACCCCCCTTCCCCCTCCCCCCATCAAGATTCAAGAATGACAAGTTGACAACTGCCCTGTATTCGCACGGGCCCCGGGGGCATCTCCCGACCATATATTACTTGTTTGCGTCTCTTTTTTTTTTTTCTTTTTTTTTTCTTTTTTTTTTTCAATTTTTCTTTGGGTGTTGCGCGCAAAGTTGTGGGGGGGGAAGCCCAGCCCGGCGGAAAA
>JAEIJG010000575.1:0-23622 GCA_037289395.1 Beauveria scarabaeidicola
GCCTAGGGGGGGAGGAATCCTCTATTCTTTACGCTAGATAGGTAAAACCCCCCCCCCCCCCCCCCCTAACGGAAGAAGTAGATTTTCCTTTATATAAGCACTAATAGTGGCGGTAGTAAGAAGAGGCTAATACTAGAAGAATAAGGTGCTAGTAATAGTATATTTGTTATTTTTCCTTTTTATTATGTTTTTAAGTGAATTAGCTAGAATTAAGCTATAGAGAGATTTTACTAGTGTCACTTAAAGCACTAGCTTAAGCGGCTAATTATATAGGTGCCTTAAGTAATAGCTAGTTATACTTTAGAAGAGCTAATTCGCTCTACTTTACTTATAAGCTATAGAGGCTATGGTAACTTAACTATAGATAGCCTCTATTATATATAAATAGAACCCTTTTTATATCACTTGATTAAGACCACTAAAACCAACCCACCCTATTCTAACACTATACTATAGTTATTAAAGTAGTCTTATTTAGTAAGGTTCTATAAAATATAACTAACCTTATAATAATACTCTTAGCCTTTAATAAGGTAAATATTATTACTATAAAGGTATATTACCCTTAATTTAAGTCTAGGATAAAGGCCTTACTTATTATTAGAACTTATAATATAGAAATAGTAAACTACCTATATAAATAAGGAGTCTTTTTTAACTTATAAGTATTCTAATATAAACTCTTCTTAGATATAGTCTAGCCCTTATAGTACTTTAGGTACTACTAATATAGATATATAGGAAAGTTCTATTAGAATAAAGAGTATTATAGTTATTATATATACTAGTCTTATCTAGGGTCTAAGCTATACCTAGCTAAGGTAGATAATAAGAAGGAATAGTACCTAAACTATAAAGGTAATCACCTAGTATAGTCCTAAGACTACCCTATAATAAAGTAGTACTAGGGCTAAGCCTAGGAGGCGTACTACTTCTAACTAATATAGTTTAAATCTTACTACCTAAGGGAGGAGAGAGTCCTAAGGTCTCTAAGGGCGTTATCACCCTTAAAGAGAGCTAGGAGCATATAGCGCCTAAGGGGGCGCTCGCTAGGCCCCTCCTTAGCTACGTTAGCTAGCTAGAGGCCTTTCCTAATATAAACTAATATACTAAATTTTAACTTTACTAACCTATAAGAGGGATCTATAGGACCTATACTAGTGTTACTAACTAGAATCCTCTAAAGGGTAATACTAGCCCTTAGGTTAAGTAAGAGCTAGACCCTAGACTTCTTATTATTAGCCCCTACCTTACTAACTAGGAGTAAGAACCTTCTCCCCCCCCTCTTACTATTACTTATAACCTTAGAACTAAGCTAAGATATAGTTATAATTAAGTTAGCCCCGCCTAAATAAATAAATAAGGATCTTTTCTTAGAATATTTATAAAGATAATAATAATATATAGCTAGCCCTCTACTAAGAGGATAGCCTAGATATTATAGTAATTTAGGAAGTATTACTAAGTAGCCCCCTACTTACCCCTATATTAGCGTTATACTAGCGCCTCTAAGGGGGCAGGTAAATAGTAACCTATATCTATAAAAGAATTAATAGATCTACCTAAGAAGGAATAGTAGGAGATAATATATACTATATTTAATTCTATAAGAGCCCTCTTATCTTTATAAACCTTTACTTAAAGCCTAGTATAGACCTAGGCTAACTTATAGGTAATATACTACTAGCGCTAGGAGTCCTAAGAGCTATAGTTAGAGATTTTAACCTTTACTACTTATCCTAGGACTTATATAAAAGGAAATCCTAGTATACTAATAAGATAATTAAGGCCTTAACCTACACTAAGACCACCCTAGTTACCCTACTAGGAATAGTAATATAGTATAGATATAATTACTATATAAGTATACTAGACCTCCTCTAGGCCTCTTTATTACTAAGACCCTAATATATATCCTTAGACTAGGACCTATATAGCTTAGACTACTCCCTATAGCTACTAGAACTTTAAGTACTCTAAGTAAGGGTAACCCCTAGAGTAAAGAGATAAGGTAAGGTTAATAAGAGTATTATATTAGTAGAGGCGGCGGCCTAGCTTCTAGCTATAGCTAAGTTACTAATATTTAATTTATTATAAGTAAAAGTAGTGTATAGCTAACTCACCTTAGTACTTAAAGATATTACTAGGAAGGCTATTTTTAAGATAAGACTACCTTAGGATTAATAACTAGCTTAGTAGTTAGAGTTAATAAGGGGAGTAATAATAAAGATAAGATAAGCCTAGTAAAGGGCCCTAAGATCTAGAAACTAAGTTAACTAGGATATAGTAAATATAGTAAGGAAGGCCTAGGCTTAAGCCTTAGCTAAGGTATAATAAGTGGCCTAGAGAACTCACCTAGACTTATTAGGAGACACCCTAGCTCTTTAAAGGTAATACTAATAGGCTAAGAGATATATAGTAAGATATATAGTAGATATAATCTTAATACTAGCTTAGCTAGGCTAGAGGTCATTAGTATAGATAAGAGAAGAAAAAGTAAAGGTCCTTACTAAAAAGTTCTTTCCCCCCTCTATAGAGGGTAATCCTAGTTTAGACCTAGGCGGGGAATACTTAGTAGCCTACTCACTATAGGATATAGCTAAGATCCTAGTGTAAATTATAGAAAAGGAAGTAAAGGACACCTTATAAAGCTACTCTACCTAGAATACACTAGGTCTAGATAAGGTCTTATATAGCCTACTAAAAGCCCTTAGCCCTCTTATTTATTAGACACTAACTAAATTATTTAATATATCCCTAGAGTCTAGGTATTTCCTAGCCTAGTACTATACTAGTACTATAGTTATACTTTAGAAACTAAGAAAATCCCTAAAGAAGCTCTAAATAGTAAGGGGCTAGTAACTAATAACCCTCCTAAATATAATAAGGAAACTACTTAAGAAGATCCTAGCTATATATATTATAGCTATAGTAGAGGTATACTAGCTTCTCCTAAAGAGATAGATAGGTAATAAGAGAAAGAGGTTAATAGAGATAGTAATCTTACTAGTAGTAGAGTTAGTCTTAGTGGCCTAGGCCTAAGGTAAAGCTATATTACTCTTATAGCTAGATATTACTAGTGTGTTTAATAATATAGACTATTACCTACTTATCTAAGAGCTTTAACGCCTTAAATACCTAGAGTAAATCTTAAATTTAATATAATCCTTCCTTAATAATAAGATAACCTAGCTCTATATTAATAATAGCCTAATAAAAGAACGCCTACTATAAAGAGATATACTCTAGGGCTTATTACTATCTTTAATTCTCTTTATCTTATTTATAAGCTTACTTTATAAAGCCCTTAAGGCGGCCCTAGGCCTATAGACTATTAGGTTTATAGATAATATAAATCTCTTATATATAAGGAGGAACTATAATAAGATAAAGCGTAAGCTTAAGACTACTTAGTTAATCTACTAGGAGTAGTCTTAAACCTACTACCTTAGCTTCTTAATACTAAAATTTAAATTAATATACTTCTAATATAAGTATATACTAGACCTAGGCCCCCTTATACTTAGAGGTAAGATAGTTAAGTTATCTATAAGTATATATTTACTTAGTATAATCCTCTTTATAAGGCTTAGATAAGGAAAGTAGATTAAGGTAGTATTAAGTAAGGTAAAGTTAGCGCTTTAGGCCTTATAAGTGACTATAAGGAAATTATAAGGCCCCTAGGTCTAGGAGGTAAGGGATATCTACCTCTAAGGTATTTATCTAATTATATTATTTAGAGCTATAATATAGTACCGCCTAGGAAGTAGGCCTATAAAAGGCCTAGTAAGGCCCCTCTATAAACTATAAATAAGGTGCTTATAAGTTATTAGGGGAGCCTTTAAAGTAACCCCTACTTATTATATTAAGATAGAGCTTTAGGTCCTCCTAATAGACATTTATCTATTAATAAGGAAAAGTAAGACCCTAAACTAATAAGAGGTAAATAAGGCCGTAGCCTAGCTTTACTATATAACCACTTAAGTAACCTCCCTTATACTACTATAAAGAAGCTATAGAAGGTAAATTACCCTACTAATATAAGGTCTTTATAATAGTCTACTAAAAATAAGTAAGGGGGTCCTAGAGGGGGACTAGTATATACTTAATAAGTAGGTAAGCTAAAAGTAGTAGATAAAGTAAGAATAAAAGGAAATTAAGAACTAAAGGAGGGTAAGACACCTTATACTCTTCCTAGTATATAAGCTATTATAGCTTAAGTATAGGGCTAAAGTGGCCCTAATCTTATACTCTTTATACTATATTAGCTTTATTATAATATAGCTTAGGATAGGTAAAATTAGGCTAAATACTTTCCTCTATAAGTATTATATCCTTAGCTATAAGTTAGGAGTGTGTTAATACTAGAGTAGCCTAGAAGATATTTACTATATACTACTCTAATATAAGCTAATAAGAAGGGGTGATATCCCTAGGGTGGTGTTATTATAGGAATAGTATAATATCCTCTATACCCTTAATAACCTAGTTAAAAGTAGAAAGATTATAGAGTAGGTTTATAAGGAAGGATAGCTAATATATATAAACGTTAGCTTATAATTAGGCCTAGTTAGGGCCTAAGATAGAGAAAGGTTAGGTATAGGGGAACTTAGTATTATTAATAAAATAAGCTAAGGTAGGAGCTATACTAGGGCTAAAATAGAGCTAACTAGGCTAAATATTAGTAGCTTAGTCTAGACCTAAGCTAGCGACCTAGCTAGCACCCCCCCCTAAGAAACTTAATTAAGAAGAGGGGCCTTATAGGACCTTACTAGAAGCTAATATAGGACTAAAGTAGTTAGAAAGAAGTAAGGGTTTTCCTTTAAGGACTCTAGTTTTTCCTTTACTTATAAATAATAGTGGGACTAGATAGATATATAGTCTAATTAGTATAAATAAATAATAATAATAATATAATAGTACTAGGGCTAAGCCTAGGAGGTATATTACTTTAGACTAATATAATTTAAAAGCTATTACTTAAGCCTAAATAAGGAGAGACCCCTAAGGTCTTTAAGAGTATTATCGCCCTTAAAGAGAGTTAGAAACGTATAGCGCTTAAGAGGGCGCCCTCTAGGACCCTCCTTATTAGCCCTAGTTTAAAGGCCCTTCCTTATATAGACTAATATATTAAAGTTTAACTTTATAAACCTTAGAGTAAGGTTTATAGGCTTAGCGCTAATATTACTAACTATTCTATAATATAAGAGTATTACGCTTGCCTTAGGAGAAGATAGGGTTAGGTAGGTACTATTATTAGCCCTAGTACTTAGGGAACATAATCACGCCTAGGGAGACCTACTCCTACCCTTACTACTATTATTAATAGCTATAGAGCTAATCTAAGATATAGCTATAACTAACCTAGCCTAGCTTAAATAACTAAATAAAGATTTTATTATAAAATATTTATAAAGATAATAATAATATCTAGCTAGCTCTTTATTAGGAGAATAACTATAATATTATTATAATCTAGGAAGTATTACTAAGTAGCCCCTTACTTACCCCCGCCTTAGTACCTTACTAGTATTTATAGGGGGGGGAAGAGTAGTTATATATATATATATATAAAGATTAAGAAGTTATTATAAGAAGCTATAGTTAAGAAAGATATATACTATATTAATTTCTCTATAGACCCTTTTATCCTTATAAACCTTTATACTAAACCTAGTACTAACCTATATAAGCTCCTTTATAATATCTAGGTAGGAGAGGCCCCTTAAGTAGGAATTAGAGACTTTAACCTCTACTACCCCTCTTAGGATCTTTATAGTAAGAAATCTATATTTATAGATAATATAGTTAAGACCCTTATTAGTATTAGGATTATACTAATTACGCCCCTAAGGATAGTAATATAGTTCTACTATAACTACTATATAAGTACCCTAGACTTACTCTAGGCCTTACTAGTCCTATAAGGTAGGTATATAACCCTAGACTAGAACCTAGCTAGGTTAGACTATATCTTATAACTATTAGAACTTTAGGCTTACTAAATAGAAGGGAAAAGGCTAATAAAGAAATAAAAGATAATTAATACTACCTTTATATTAGTAAAGGTATTAGCTTAGCTCCTAGCTATAACTAAGACCTTAATAATAACCTTAATAGAGGTAGAGGTAGTTTATAAGAAGCTTATAGTAATAATAGAAGATATTATAAGAAAAGTTATCTTTAAAATAAGCCTTACCTAAGTCTAAAAACTAGAGTAATAGAATTAAGTAACTAACTAAGTAGTTATTATAATAAAGAGATTATAAAGAAGGGCCTAGAGGTTAGGAAATAAAGTTAACTAGGAAGCTACCTATAGTATAAAAAAGGCCTAAGCCTAGGCCTTAGCTAAAGTATAGAAGGCTACCTAGAGAATATATCTTAACTTATTAGGAGATACTCTAGTACTATAAAAGTAATATAAGTAGGTAAAAGGATTTACTATAGGCTATATAGCTAATATAATCCTAGAGCTAGTCTAGCTAAACTAAGACTCTCTAGTATAGTTAAGAGAGGAAAAGGTAAAGGTATTAGCCTAAAAGTTCTTCCTAGCCCTAGTAGCTATTAAGCTTAATAAGACCTTAGATAGAGAATAAAGCACTCTTACTTATATATAAGATATAACTAATATCTTTATAGTTATTACTATAAGTAAAGTAAAAGATATACTAAGAGGCTATATAGTATAGAATGCCCTAGGCTTAAATAAGGTCTTATATAGACTCCTAAAGGCCTTAAGCCCTTTACTTTATAAAGTACTAGTAAAGATCTTTAATATATCTCTATAGACTAAGTATTTCCTAGTATAATATTAGTCTAGTACTACTATAGTCCTCTAGAAACTAAGGAAGACCCTAAATAACCTCTAAATAGTAAGAGAATAGTACCTAATAACCCTACTTAATATAACTAGTAAGCTTTTTAAGAAGATTCTTACTACCTATATTATAACTATAGTAAAAATATACTAACTTCTACTAGAAGGATAAATAAGAAACTAAAGATAAAGGTTAATAGAAATAGTAATAGTAGTAGTAATTAAGCTTATTTATATAGTATAGGCCTATAGTAGAGTAGTATTACTCCTATAGCTAGATATAGTTAGTGCCTTTAATAATATTAACTATAGGCTACTTATTTAAGAACTTTACTACCTTAGCTATCTAAAGTAGATTCTTAACCTCCTCTAGTCCTTCCTTAATAATAAGATAAACTAGCTCTATATTAATAATAGTCTTATAAGAGAAAGAATAGTCTAATAAGGAGTCCCTTAAGGCTTATTATTATCTTTTATCTTTTTTATCTTCTTTATAGCTTTACTTTATAAAGCCCTTAATTTAGCCCTAGGCTTATATATAGTTAGTTTTATAGATAATATAAACTTATTATATATAGATAAAGACTATAATAAAATTAAAAGCTAGCTAGAGAATACTTAGATAATCTATAAGAAATAAGTAAGAGATTATTATCTTAGCTTTTTAATCTTAAAGTTTAAGCTACTATACTTCTAGTATAAGTATACCTTAGATCTAGGCCCCCTTATACTTAGAGGTAAAGAGGTAAAGTTATTTAAGAATACCTACCTTCTTAGAGTAACCCTATTAGTAGGGTTAGAATAGTAGAAATAAGTTAAGGTTATATTAGGGAAGGTATACTTAGTACTTTATATCTTATAACTTATAGTTAGAAAGTTATAAGGCCTAAGGGTAAAGAAAGTAAAAGATATTTATTTATAAGAAATCTACTTAATTATATTATTTAAAATAATAGTATAATATAATCTTATAACTAGCCTTATAAAAAGCCTAATAAGACCCCTAAGGGAATTATAAGTAAGGTATTTATATATAACTAGGGGTGCTTTTAGAGCTACTTTTACTTATTATATAGAGACTAAGCTTAGAGTCCTCTTAATAAATATCTACCTAATAATATAAAAAAATAAAATACTTAACTAATAAAAGGCTATAAAAGCTATAGCCTAGCTCTAGTATATTATTATATAGGTATTATTAGTAATCCCCCTCTCTTATTACTAGTGTTAAAATAGATAAATCTTACCGCTAATAAAAAACTTATATTAAGACTTATTAAAGATAAATAAGGGGGCTCTAAAGAGAGATTAATATATACTTAAAGCTTAGGTTAATAGGGTCTAGAGAGTAAAATAAGAGTATAAGGAGATAAAGAGTAAAAGATAAGTAAGATAACTTACCTTATATCTAATATATAAGCCCCTATAGGCTAGGTATAAAGCTAGGGTAGTGTTACTCCTTTATATATTATAGTATATAAGTTTAATTATATTATAACTATAGATAAAGAAGATTAGCCTTAACGCCTTTTTCTATAAGTACTAGGTACTTAGATATAATATAAGAATATATTAGTATAAGAGTAAGCTAAAAGATATTTACTATATATTTCTTTATTATAAGCTAATAAACTAAAAATATATCTCTAGTATAACTTTACTTTAAGAGTAATAAAATATACTTTATATACTAGACTACCTAATTAAAAGTAAGAAGATTATAAAATAAGTATATAACTAATATAGGCTAATATATATAACTATTAGGCCTAGGATAAAGTTAGGGGGAAATAGGGATAGGGCTAGTATAGAGTAGGGGTAGAAGTAAGGAAGGGCCTATAAAAGGGCTTAGAAAATAATTAAGAAAAGGGGCCTTACTAGCCCTTACTAAGAACTAATATATAACTAGAGTTAGATAAAGAAGTAAGGGTTTTCTACTAGGGTCTCTAGTTTTTCTCTTATTTATAAAGATAAAGGGACTAGATAGATATATATAATCTAATTAGAGTAATTTAATAATAATAATAATACTAGAGGATATATTTAGGAGATTAAGAACTAGTCCCCTTAGGGGGTTATAATAGTAGTTAATAGAGTAATCTATACTAATACTATAGTAGTAGTATACTATCTCCCTTTAGAAGATATAGTCTTAACCTTTTATTAAGAAGTAAAAAAATATATAAAAGATAAGTTATAAGTAAAAGTTATATTTAGCTTAAAAGTAACTTTATCTTAATAAGTTTATATTATAGTTATTAAAGTAATCTTACTTAGTAAGGTTTTATAGGATATAACTAACTTTATAATAATACTTTCTACCTTTAATAAGGTAAATATTATTATTATAAAGGTATATTACCTTTAATTTAAGTCTAGGATAAAGGCCTTACTTATTATTAGAACTTATAATATAAAAATAGTAAACTACTTATATAAATAAAAAGTCTTTTTTAACTTATAAGTATTCTAATATAAACCCTTCTTAGATATAATCTAGCCCTTATAATACTTTAGATACTATTAATATAAATATATAAAAAAGTTCTACTAAAATAAAAAGTATTATAATTAGTATATATACTAGTCTTATCTAAAGACTAAACTATATCTAGCTAAAATAAATAATAAAAAAGAATAATACTTAAACTATAAAGATAATTACCTAGTATAGTCTTAAGACTACTTTATAATAAAGTAGTACTAGGGCTAAGCCTAAGAGGTATATTACTTCTAACTAATATAATTTAAATCTTACTACCTAAGGGAGGAGAGAGCCCTAAGGTCTCTAAGGGTATTATTACCCTTAAAGAAAGCTAGGAGTATATAACGCCTAAGGGGGTATTTACTAGGCCCTTCTTTAGCTATATTAGCTATCTAGAGGCCTTTCTTAGTATAAACTAATATACTAAACTTTAACTTTACTAACTTATAAAGGGGATTTATAAGATTTATATTAATATTATTAACTAAAATCTTCTAAAAGGTAATACTAGCCCTTAGGTTAAGTAAGAGCTAGACCTTAGACTTCTTATTATTAGCCCTTATATTACTAACTAAGAGTAAAAACCTCCTTCTCCCCCTCTTATTATTATTTATAACCTTAGACCTAAGCTAAGATATAATTATAACTAAGCTAGTCTTATCTAAATAAATAAATAAAGATCTTTTTTTAAAATATTTATAAAGATAATAATAATATATAGCTAGCCTTTTACTAAGAGGATAGCCTAGATATTATAGTAATTTAGGAAGTATTACTAGGTAGCCTCCTACCTACCTTTATATTAGTACTATACTAGTACCTTTAAGGGGGTAAGTAAATAATAACTTATATCTATAAAAGAATTAATAGATCTACCTAAGAAGGAATAATAAGAGATAATATATATTATATTTAATTCTATAAAAGTCCTCTTATCCTTATAAACCTCTACTTAGAGCCTAGTATAAACTTAGGCTAACTTATAAGTAATATACTACTAGTACTAGGAGTTCTAAGAGTTATAGTAAGGGATTTTAACCTCTACTACCTATCTTAAGACTTATATAAAAAAAAATCCTTATATACTAATAAGATAATTAAGGCCTTAACCTATACTAAGACTACTTTAATTACCTTATTAAGAATAATAATATAATATAAATATAATTACTATATAAGTACTTTAGACCTTCTCTAAGCCTTACTATTACTAAGACCTTAATATATATCCCTAGACTAAGACTTATATTACTTAGACTATACCTTATAGCTACTAAAACTTTAAGTACTCTAAGTAAAGATAACCCCTAGAATAAAGAGATAAGGTAAGATTAATAAGAGTATTATATTAGTAGAGGTAATAGCCTAGCTCCTAACTATAGCTAAGTTACTAATACTTAATTCCTTATAAGTAAAAGTAATATATAACTAGCTTACTTTAGTACTTAAAGATATTATTAGGAAGGTTATTTTTAAGATAAGATTACCTTAGGACTAATAACTAGCCTAGTAATTAAAGTTAATAAGAGGAGTAGTAATAAAAATAAGAGAAGTTTAATAAAAGGCCTTAAGATCTAGAAACTAAGTTAACTAAGATATAATAAATATAATAAAGAAGGCCTAGGCTTAAGCCTTAGCTAAAGTATAATAAGTAACCTAAAGAACTTACCTAGACTTATTAAGAAACGCCCTAGTCTTATAGAGGTAATATTAGTAGGCTAAGAGGTATATAATAAGATATATAGTAGATATAATCCTAATACTAGCTTAACTAGACTAGAGGTTATTAGTATAAATAAGAGAAGAAAAAGTAAAGGTCTTTATTAAAAAGTTCTTTCCCCTTTATAAAGAGTAACTTTAGTTTAGACCTAGGTAGAGAACACCTAGTAACCTACTTACTATAAAATATAGCTAAGATCCTAGTATAAATTATAAAAGAGGAAGTAAAAGATACTTTATAAAGCTACTTAGTCTAGAATATACTAGGTTTAGATAAGGTTTTATATAGCCTACTAAAAGCCCTTAGCCTTCTTATTTACTAGATACTAGCTAAATTATTTAATATATCTCTAAAGTCTAGGTATTTCCTAGCCTAGTATTATATTAATATTATAGTTATACTTTAGAAACTAAGAAAATCCCTAAAGAAGCTCTAAACTATAAGGGGCTAGCGCCTAATAACCCTCTTAAATATAATAAATAAACTATTTAAGAAGATCTTAGTTATATATATTATAATTATAATAAAAATATACTAGCTTCTCCTAAAGAGATAGATAAGTAATAAGAAAAAGAGGTTAATAAAGATAGTAATTTTACTAATAGTAGAGTTAGTCCTAGTAGCCTAAGCCTAAGGTAAAGTTATATTACTTTTATAACTAGATATTACTAGTATATTTAATAATATAAACTATTATTTACTTATCTAAAAGCTTTAATATCTTAGATACTTAGAGTAAATCTTAAATTTAATATAATCTTTTTTTAATAATAAGATAACCTAGTTCTATATTAATAGTAGCCTAATAGAGAAATACTTACTATAAAGAGGTATACCCTAAGGCTTACTACTATCCTTAATTCTTTTTATTTTATTTATAAGCTTACTTTATAAAGCCCTTAAAATAGCCCTAGACTTATAAACTATTAGGTTTATAAATAATATAAATCTTTTATATATAAAGAAGAATTATAATAAGATAAAGTATAGCCTTAAGACTACTTAGTTAATCTACTAAAAGTAATCCTAAACTTATTACCTTAGCTTTTTAATATTAAAATTTAAATTAATATACTTTTAATATAAATATATATTAGACCTAAGCCCCCTTATACTTAAAGGTAAGATAATTAAGTTATTTATAAATATATATTTATTTAGTATAGTCTTCTTTATAAGGCTTAGATAAAGAAAGTAAATTAAAGTAATATTAGATAAAGTAAAGTTAGTACTTTAGGCCTTATAAATAACTATAAAGAAGTTATAAAGCCCTTAGGTCTAAGAGATAAGGGATATCTACCTTTAAGGTATTTATCTAATTATATTATTTAAAGTTATAATATAATACTACCTAAGAAATAAGTTTATAAAAGGCCTAGTAAGGCCCTTCTATAAACTATAAGTAAGGTACTTATAAGTTATTAGAAGAGCCTTTAAAGTAACCTTTATTTATTATATTAAAATAAAACTTTAGGTCCTCCTAATAAATATTTATCTATTAATAAGGAAAAATAAGACCTTAAACTAATAAGAGGCTAATAAAGTTATAGTCTAGCTTTACTATATAACTACTTAAGTAACCTCCTTTATATTATTATAAAGAAGTTATAAAAGGTAAATTACTTTACTAATATAAAGGCTTTATAATAGTCTACTAAAAATAAGTAAGGGGGTCTTAGAGGGGGACTAATATATACTTAATAAGAAGGTAAACTAAAAGTAATAAATAAAATAAGAATAAGAAGAAACTAAGAACTAAAAGAAGGTAAGATACCTTATACTTTTCTTAATATATAAGTTATTATAACTTAGATATAAGGCTAGAGTAGCCTTAATCTTATATTTTTTATACTATATTAACTTTATTATAATATAACTTAAGATAAATAAAATTAGACTAAATATCTTCTTTTATAAATATTATATCTTTAACTATAAGTTAGAAGTATATTAATACTAGAGTAGCCTAGAAGATATTTATTATATATTACTTTAATATAAGTTAATAAGAAGAGATAATATCTTTAAAATAGTATTATTATAAAAATAGTATAATATCTTTTATACCCTTAATAATCTAATTAAAAGTAAAAAGATAATAAAGTAGGTTTATAAAGAAAAATAATTAATATATATAAATATTAGCTTATAATTAAAGCTAAGTAAGGGCTAAGATAAAAAAGGGTTAAATATAAAAAAACTAGGTATTATTAATAAAATAAACTAAAGTAAGAGTTATATTAAAGCTAAAATAAAGCTAACTAAGCTAAATATTAGTCTTATTATTAAAAGAATAAAAAAAAAAAGCTTACTTAGGCCTTTAGTAGTTATAAGATAAGGCTATTCTAGAGTTATAATACCCTTATTATTATCTAAGCCTAGGTTAATAACTAGCCCTTAGATACTACTAGGGGCTATAGTAGGTATAATAAGGGTTATAGGTATAGTAAGTGTAGGGGCGGGGTTAATAGGTATAGTAGGTATATCTATAAAGGTAGTAGGGGCTAGGCCTAGGGCTAGGGCGGGGTTAGTAGGGATAGTAGTATTTACTAAAACTCTTAATTAGTAATAGATATAATATAGCTCTAATAAAATATTAAAGAGTAAGGCCTAGTTAGCTATAATAAAAGGCTAATTAGGGCTTATAGGGTTAATAGTAGAGGTAGGGGGTATAGTAGTAGTAGGTATAATAGGTATAATAGTAATAATAATAGAGGGGTAAACCTCTCTAATAGTATAGGCCTAGTCCTAGGCCTCCTTAATAGTAATATTACTAGTATTATAATAAGCTTAGGATATAGCTAATATTAACTACTTAAAAGTAAGATTAGCTAAGACTATTACTAGAGTAGCTATAAGGTAGTCTTATAGCTAGCCCTAAATAGTAGTTATACTCTCCTTAACTATAGATAATACCTATTATAGTTAATTATTAGGGTTAACTTAGGACTAGAGTAGATTTACTTAGAGGTAATATTACTTTATTTATATATACTTAATATATAAGCTAGTTTTAACTAAACCTATTAGTAAAAGAGGATTAAGACTAGGCTAGGAGTAATATATATATATAAGCTAAAAATAAGTTAACTTATTAGTGTTTTTTATTTAGCTAATATAGTAGCTATAGAGGGTAACCTAAGGGTTACCTTATTTAAGCTTAAGATTATCTTATAATAAGAGCTTATCTCCTCTAGTTATCTTAGAGGTAGAATAATAATAAGGCTATATTAATTAGTTATTAAACTAAGGCTAATAAGGAAAAGGAGTAACTTATTATAATAAGAGGTAAAGGGGGGTATAAATTTATTAGTAAAAATCTTACTAAGGTTAAGAGGGGGACTAAGGCTAGCTTAGGCTAGATTAAGGGGTATAGTTTACTTACTTAAAGGTAATAATAGTAGTATAATACTTCTTATATATAGTTAGCTTAAATCTATAGATAGGGGGTATTATAGGTATAGTTAGATAATATATAGGGATAATAGGGGAAAAGTATAGGTAAGAAGAAGGGAGATATATAATTAATATAATTATTAAAGGAAGGAAAAGAAGCTAGGAATTAAGGAATTAGGCCTCTTTTATCTTTACTAGCTAGCTAGTAATAGTAATAGATTAACTAGGTAGAGATTCAATTATAACTTCATAAACAGGAAATAGTATGTGACCATATTAAGCCTAACCTAGTAATAAAATTAAAAAATAGCTTATTAGATATTAAAGAGTACCTAATTCTACCCCTAGATAATATTAGTATAGAGCCACTATATTAGGAGTAGTTAGGGTAGATAGTTTACTACTAGGGATATATCTTAACGCGCCCCTATAACTAATAAGCGCTATAATAAGCCTAAGGTAGTAGTAACCTAAGTAAGACTAAAATTAGAGAAAGAACTAATTAATAAGCTCCTCTTCCTAATTAAAGATAAATTTAAAGATAAGGTAAAGGAGATATAGACTAAGTATAAATAAACTAAGGCCTAGAATAAAGCTAGGGTAGCCCTAAAGGGGACTAATACCCTAATTATATAAAAGGTAGTCTAGGCTATTATAAAAGAGATAGTTATATAAATACTTAAGGAGAACTAGAGTATTAGCTAACCCTAGCTTTTAGCTAGTTTATAGTTATATACTATAATAATAATAGCCTAGGACTAGGCTAGCCCTAGGGCTAAACTAGTTCCTACTAGATATAAAAAAGAACTAGTTATTAATATTAGAGGATATATATAGGAAATTAAAAGCTACTCCTTATAAGAGATTATTATAGTAGTTAATAAGGCTATTTAGGCTAATACTATAGTAGTAGTATACTACCTCCCCTCTAGGGATATAGTCTTAACCTTCTATTAGGAGGTAAAGGAGTATATAAAGGATAAGCTCTAAGTAAAGGTTATATTTAGTCTAGAGATAACTCTCTCCTAGTAAGTATATACTATAGTAGTTAAAGTAATACCACTTAAGGAGATCCTATAAGATACTACTAACCTTATAATAATACTCTTAGCCTTTAATAAGGTAAATATTATTACTATAAAGGTATATTATCTCTAACTTAAGTCTAAGATATAAGCCTCTCTTATTATTAAAATATATAATACTAAGATAGCTAACTACCTTTATAAGTAAGAGGTTTTTTTTAACTCCTAGGTCTTCTAATATAAGCCCTTCTTAGATATAGTCTAGCCCTTATAGTACTTTAGGTACTACTAGTATAACTATATAGGTAGGTTTTACTAAAATAAAGAGTATTATAGCTAGTATACTTACTAGACCTATACTAGGTCTAAGTTATACCTAGTAAAAAAGGATAATAAGAAAGAATAATATCTTAACTATAAGGGTAGCCACCTAGTATAGTCCTAAGACTACCTTATTATAAGGTAGTACTAGGGCTATATTTAGGAGGTATACTACTTCTAACTAATAGAGTTTAAGAGCTACTACCCTAGGGAAGAAAGATACCTAAGGTCCCTAAGGGTGTTATTACCCCTAAAGAGAGCTAGGAGTATATAGTGTTTAAGAGAGTAGCCCCCTAGTCCCTCTTCCTTAGCCCTAACCTAAAGACCTTTCTTAGTATAAACTAATATATTAAACTTTAACTTTATTAACCCTAGAATAAAGTCTATAAGTCTAGGGTTACTAGTTAGAATTCTATAATATAAAACCCTTATACCTACTATAAGTAAAGACTAGCTATATTAAGTGTTATTATTAACCCTAGTGCTTATAGTCTAGCTATAAGGTAAATTACTACTCTTACTACTCTTACTATTACTAATAGTCTTAGAACTAACCTAGGATATAGTTATAACTAAACTAGCCTAGCTTAAATAATTAAATAAGGATTTTCTTATAGAATATTTATAAAGATAATAGTAATATCTAGCTAGCCTTTTACTAGGAGGATAGCTTAGATATTATTATAATCTAAGAGGTATTACTAAGTAGCCCCCCGCTTACCCCCTCCTTAGCTCTATACTAGTGCCTATAAGGAGGGGGGTAGGTAGTAACTTATATCTATAAGAGGGTTAAAAAAGCGTTATAAGAAGTAATAGTTAGAAGGAATATATACTATATTAAATTCCTTAATAACCCCTTTATCTTTATAAGCGTTTACTCTAAGCTAGGTGTAGACCTATATAGACTCCTAAGTAGAATTCTATTAGAAGGGGAGATCCTATATATAGTAGTAAGAGACTTTAACCTCTACTACCCCTCTTAGGACCTCTATAATAAAAAGTCCTTATTTATAGATAATATAATTAAGGCCTTTACTTATATTAAAACTATATTAGTTATACCCCTAAGGATAATAATATAATATTATTATAATTACTATATAAGTACCTTAGACCTCCTCTAGGCCTCCCTAGTACTAAGAGGTAGATATATAATACTAGACTAGAATCTAGCTAGGTCTAATTATATCTTATAGCTATTAGAGCTCTAGGCTTATAGGTTAAAGGGAAATAAGCTAATAAAGAAATAAAGAAAGATTAATATTAGCCTTACCTTAGCTAAGGTAAAAGCCTAGCTCCTAGCTATAACTAAGCTACTAATAGTAAGGCCTCTAGAGGTAGAGGTAATATATAAGTAGCTTATACTAGTAATAGAAGATATTATCCTTAAGGCTATCCCTATAGTAGGCCCCCCTTAGACTAGGAGGCTAGAGTAATAGAACTAAAAAACTAGCTAGGTAGTTACTAAGATAAAGAGGACTTAGAGGTAGGTATAGAGGTTAGGAAATAAAGTAAACTAGGAGGTTATATATAAAGTAAAAAAGGCCTAGTCTTAGGCCTTAGCTAAGGCATAGAAAGCGGCTTAGAGGATATACCTTAACTTATTAGGTAATATACTAGTATTATAGAAGTAATATAGGTAAGTAAAGAGGTTTATAGTAAGATATATAGCTAATATAATCCTAGAGCTAGTTTATCTAAGCTATAATACCTTAGTATAGTTAAGGGAGGAGAAGATAGAGGTTTTAGCCTAAAAGTTCTTTCTAGCCCTAGTGACTATTAGTCCTAAGCCTAGGCGTAATATAACCCTAGCCTATAAGCTAGACACCCTTAGGTCTTTATAAGATAAGATAGAAATCCTTATAGAAGTTATAGTAAATAAAGTTAAGGATATACTTAGAGGTTATATAGCCTAGAACGCCCTAGGTCTAGATAAGGTCCTATATAGGCTCTTAAAGGCCCTAGGCCCCCCCCTATATAAGATACTAGTAAAGCTCTTTAATATATTACTATAGTCTAGTTACTACCTAGCCTAGTACTAGGCTAGCTTTACTATAGTTCTCTAGAAGCCTAGGAAGACCCTAGATAACCTCTAGATAGTAAGAGGATAATAGCTAATAACCCTCCTTAATATAATAGGTAAGCTATTTAAGAAGATTCTTACTACCTATATTATAACTATAATAGAGATATACTAGCTTCTCCCTAAAGGTTAGATAAGGAACTAAAGGTATAGGTTAATAGAAATAGTAATTATAATAATTATTAAGCTAGTCTATATAATATAAGCCTAAGGTAAGGCTATATTACTCCTCTAGCTAAATATAGCTAGAGCCTTTAATAATATTAACTATAGACTACTTATTTAAGAGCTTTATTAGTTAGGCTACCTAAAGATAATCCTTAACCTTATCTAATTCTTCCTTAGTAAGAGAATAAACTAGCTCTAAATTAATAGTGGTATAATAAGAGAAAGGGTAGTCTAGTAAGGAGTCCCTTAAGGCTTATTACTATCCCTAATTCTCTTTATCCTCTTTATAAGCTTATTATATAAGGCCCTTAAGGTAGCCTTAGGTTTATATATAGTTAGCTTTATAGATAATATAAACCTATTATATATAAAGAAGAACTATAATAAAATAAAGTCCTAACTAGAAAATACCTAGGCTATATATAAAGACTAAGTAAGAACTTATTATCTAAGTTTTTTTATACTAAAGTTTAAACTACTATACTTCTAATATAGGTAAGCCCTAGATCTAGGCCCCCTTATACTTAGGGGTAAGGTAGTAGAGTTATTAATAGATATATACCTCCTTAGAGTAATACTATTAGTAGGGTTAAGATAGTAAAAGTAGGTTAAGTTTATATTAAGGAAGGTATAGTTTATACTTTAAGTCTTATAGCTAATAGTAAGAAAGTTATAGGGCTTAAGGGTTAAGGAAGTAAAGGATATTTACTTTTAGGGAATTTATTTAATTATATTATTTAAAGTAATAGTATAATATAGTCTTATAGCTAGCCCTATATAAGGCCTAGCTAGGCCCCTCTAAGAGTTATAAGTGAGGTACTTAAGGGTGGTTAGAGAAGCCTTTAAGGCTACCCCTACTTACTATATAGAGATAAAGCTTAGTATACTACTAGTAGATATCTACCTAATAATATAAAAAAGTAAAACCCTTAACTAGTAGGAAGTTAATAGGGCTATAGCCTAGCTCTAGTATGCCACTATATAGGTATTATCCCTAGTCCTACTCTACTAAAGTAGTAGGAGATAGGTCTTACTATTAATAAAAGACCTTTACTAAAACCTACTAAAGATAAGAGGGGGGGTACTAGAGAGGGATAGGCGCGCACTTAAGGCTTAGGCTAATTAAATATAGAGAGTAAAGTAAGAGTATAAGGAGACTAAGAGCTAGAGGTAGGTAAAATAGCTTACCTTATTCTTAGTCTATAAGCCCTTATAAGCTAGATATAGGGCTAGGGTGACCCCACTCCTTTACTTACTAAGGTATATTAGTTTTATTATAATATAACTATAGATAAGAAAGATTAGGCTAAATACTTTTCTTTATAAGTAATAAGTACCTAGATATAATATAAGAATATATTAGTATAAATATAAGGTAGAGGATATCTATTATATACTTCTCTAGTATAAACTTATAGGCTAATATAATACCTTTATTATAGTACTACTAAGGGACTAAAGAGATATACTTTATACGCTTAACTACTTAGTTAAGAGTAAGAAAATAGTAAAATAGGTATATAACCTATAAAGGCTAACCTATATAAATATTAGGCCTAGGGTAGATTTAGGAGGGGATAGATATAGAGTAGGTATAGAGTAGATAGAGAGGAGTTAAGGCCTAATAAAGGGGACACCCCCCCCTAAAGGGGTAAAATAAAAAATAATTAGGAAGAGGGGCCTTACTAGCCCCTACTAGGAACTAATATATAATTAGAGTTAGATAGAGAAGTAAGGGTTTTCCTTTAAGGAGTCTAGTTTTTCCCTTACTTATAAAGATAGTAGGACTAGATAAGTATATATAGGCCTAGTTAGTGTAATTTAATAATAACTAGGTAGAGATTAATAAGTAATTATTATATTAATTATAAGAGGATATATAGAGATAATATAGTAGCTAATATAACCCTAAGGTAAACCTAATATATAAGTTATTAAGTGTATTTATATAGTATTTATAGAATAATAATAAATATAAATATAAATATTATAAGTATATAAAGAAGTATACTAGGGATAAAAAGTACTAACTAAGCTATTATAAAGATAGAGAGATACTTATTAGGGGATAACTTAGCCCTAATAAAATACCCTTTTTTCTTAAACTTAGATTAGCTAGATTAGCTAGGAAGGGTAAAATTAAGCCCCCCCTACGCCTTTAAGGCGCCCTTAGGACTAAATTAGAGGATAAAGCTAGAAGTACTAACTTATAACTAAGGGCCTAGCTTAGACCTAAACTAGTAGCCTAGCTAATACCCCCCCCTAAGAAACTTAATTAAGAAGAGGGGCCTTATAAGACCTTACTAGAAGCTAATATAGGACTAAAGTAGTTAAAAAGAAATAAGGGTTTTCCTCTAAGAACTCTAGTTTTTCTTTTACTTATAAATAATAATAAGATTAAATAGATATATAATCTAATTAGTATAAATAAATAATAAAGGCTTTATAGTAGTTTACTAAAAATAAGTAAAGGGGTCTTAGAGGGGGACTAATATATACTTAATAAATAAATAAACTAAAAGTAGTAAATAAAGTAAAAATAAGAGGAGATTAAGAATTAAAGAAAGATAAGATACCTTATATTCTTCTTAATATATAAGCTACTATAACTTAGATATAAGGCTAAAGTAGCCCTAGTTCTATATTCCCTATAATATATTAGCTTTATTATAATATAACTTTAAATAAGAAAAATTAGACTAAATATCTTCCTCTATAAGTACTATATCCTTAGTTATAAGTTAAAGATATATTAGTATAAAAATAGCCTAGAAGATATTTATTATATATTATTTTAATATAAGCTTATAAGAAGGGATAATATCCTTAAAGTAATATTATTATATAAATAATATAATATTATTTATACCCTTAATAATCTAATTAAAAGTAAAAAGATTATAAAGTAGATTTATAAAGAAAAATAGTTAATATATATAAATATTAGTTTATAATTAAAGCTAAGTAAAGACTAAAATAAAAGAAGGTTAGGTATAAAAGAACTTAGTATTATTAATAAAATAAACTAAAATAAAAGCCTTATTAAGGCTAAATAAGACTAACTAAGCTAAATATTAGTCTTATTATTAAAAGAATAAAAAAAAGGGGCTTACTTAAGCCCTTAGTAGCTATAAGATAAGGCTACTCTAGGGTTATAAGACCCTTCTTATTATCTAAGCCTAGGTTAATAGCTAACCCCTAGGTATTACTAAGGGCTATAGTAAGTATAATAGGGGCTATAAGTATAGGGGGTATAGGGGTAGAGCTAATAGGTATAGGGGGTGTAGGTATAGGAGTAGTAGGGACTAGGGCTAGGGCTATAATAGGGTTAGTAAGGATAGTAGTAGTTACTAAAACTCCTAACCTATAAGAGTAATAATATAACTTTAATAATATATTAGAGAGTAAGGCCTAATTAGCTATAACTAAGGGCTAACTAGGACTAGTAGGGTTAGTAGTAAGGGCGGGGGTGGGGGTAAGAGCTATAGTAGAGATAGTAGGTGTAGTGGGTGTAATAGTAATAATAATAGTAGGGTAAACCCTACTAGTAATATAAGCCTAGTCCTAGGCCTCCTTAGTGGTAATATTACTAGTGTTATAATAGGCTTAACTAGCCTCTAATATTAGCTACCTAAAGGTAAGATTAACTAAAACCGCCTTTAGGGTGGCTATAGGGTAGTCTTATAGCTAACCCTAGATAGTAATTATACTTAGCTTAACTATAAGTAATACTTATTATAATTAATTATTAAGGTTAACTTAAGGCTATAGTAGACTTACTTAGGGGTAGTATTACTTTATCTATATATATTTAGTATATAAGCTAGTCTTAGCTAAAGGGGTTAGTAAGGGAGAATTAGAGTTAAGCTAAGGATAATATATATAAGTAAGTTAAAAATAAGTTATTTACTAGTATTTTTTATCTAACTAATATAATAACTATAAGGGGTGACCTAAGGGTTATTTTATATAGGCTTAGGGTTATCCTAAGGTAAAAGCTTATCTTCTCTAGTGATTTTAGAGGTAAGATAATAATAAGGCTATATTAATTAGATATTAAACTAGGGCTAATAAGAGGAGGAAGTTACTTACTATAGTAAGAATAAAAGGGGGTGTAGAGTTTTTAGTAAAAATCTTACTAAGGTTAAGATAGGGATTAGGATAGGCTTAGGCTAGACCTAAGAAATAGTTTTATTTACTTAAAGGTAATAGTAGTAATATAGAGCTTCTTATATATAATTAGCTTAAATCTATAAATAGGGGATATTATAGGTATAGCTAGATAATATATAGGGGTAGTAGGGGAAAAGTGTAGGTAAGAAAAAAGGAGATATATAATTAATATAATTATTAAAAGAAGGAAAAGAAGCTAGGAATTAAGGAATTAGGCCTCCTTTATCTCTACTAGCTAGCTAGTAATAATAATAGATTAACTAGGTAGGGACTAATAAGTAGTTATTATATTAATTATAATAAGAGTATATAAAGATAATATAATAACTAGTATAACCTTAAGATAAACTTAATATATAAGTTACTAAGTATATCTATATAGTGTTTATAAAATAATAATAAATATAAATATAGTTATTATAAACGCATAGGGGATAAGAAGTGTTAATTAGGCTACTATAAAGATAAAGAGATATCTACTAGGGGGTGACTTAGCCCTAATAGAACGCTTAATTTTCCTAAACCTAGATTAACTAGATTAGCTAGAAAGGTAAATTTAAGCCCCCCCTATGCCCTTAAGGCACTCTTAAGACTAAATTAGAGGATAAAGCTATAAGTACTAACTTATCGCTAAGGACCTAGCCTAGACCTAAACTAATAGCCTAGCTAGTACCCCCCCCTAAGAAACTTAATTAAGAAGAGAGGTCTTATAAGACCTTATTAGAAGTTAATATAAGACTAAAGTAGTTAGATAGAAGTAAGGGTTTTCCTCTAGGGTGTTAAGGACTAGCCTTATAGTATTTATAAGTAAGTATTATAATTATTATTAATTCTCTTAAGGAGAGAGAGAAGGGAGAAAAAAGGGGGTAAGCCCCTTTCCTCCTTATATTATATTATAGATTAACTATTAAGCTATACCTAGGGCGTAGCCTTATAAGCCTATAGCTCTATACCTAATAGGTATAGGCTTTAGCTTAAATCCTTTATATACCCTCTCTCCCTAGGGTTACCTTAGGTATATAGTATATATTATACCCTTAAAGAAAAATTTTCTATATATTTATATCTTATATATATAGCTTTATAACCTATATTATATAAGGTATAATATATACCACCTCTTTTATATATAGTCTATACCCTAATAAATAAGCCTTATTTTAATTATTTAGTACCTTACTCCTCTTACTTACTATAGCTAATAATTAAGTATATATATATAATATACTTTATTTTTATATAGTAACTATTACTAGGTATTATTACTATAATTATACTTATACTTATAGCTATAATAAAATAAATATACTCTAAGAGTATATTAGTATTAGGGCTCTCTCTTATAGCCTTCTTAAAAAAATTTTAATTCCTCCTTTTAGGCTAATTCCTTCTTCTTATATAATATTATTATAACTTCTCTATATATTTATTCTT
>JAEIJG010000576.1:0-23615 GCA_037289395.1 Beauveria scarabaeidicola
AAAAAAGAACCGTTGCGGGAAAAAAAAAAAAAAAAAAAAAGGGAGTAAATCAATAATCACCCCCCGACTGTACTTTACCAACGCCAATGCAATGCTGAGAAATCAAAATGATACAAACGGGGGTCGAGCTTGCCTGTGTCCTGACCGGCACCGACACCACCGTTTCGGAAAAGAGGTAGTCATGGGATCGTGACCAATAGTGTAGTCATACAAGTTGAGAGCGTAGACGTAGCATCTTGAAAAGCATCAAGTAGGCGTGAACCTCCACGACCGGTCCTTATTAGACCTTGCGGAAATCTTGCAGCACAGGGTAAATCATCTCGAAGGCCTGGTAGATTTCTTCTCGTACTTTGGCACCAGTCAAGACAATTTTGCCACTGACGAAGATCAGGAGTACAATCTTGGGCTTGATCATGCGGTAGATCAGACCAGGGAACAACTCGGGTTCGTAAGAACTGAAATTGTGATGGCGCGAGGCGAGACCCTCCAAACGAATGGGAAACTTGATGTCGCAGGAGCCGACAATGTTCTGAATCTTAAAGTCCGTAAACTTGGCGTTGAAGCCGAGCTTCTGGATGATACGAGCGTACTTGCGAGAAGCGAGCTTGGAGTCATCCTCAGACTTGGCGCCAGTGACGACCATCTTGCCGGAAGCAAAGATAAGCGCCGTGGTCTTGGGCTCACGGATACGCATAATAACAGCCGCAAAACGCTTTCCAGGAGAGTTAGCATCGCAATGAAATGTGAAGATTATTGCGCATGAAGCCTGGTAAAAAGTACCTTTGGGTTATACTCGGCATTTCTGGCATGTAGAGCAATCGTCTTTAGATCCAGGCGGCAATCGAGATTGACCGTGGCGACAATGTTCCTTGAGCGATGTGAGCCTCAGCGAACACTAGAAGAGTTCACAGGGTATACATACTGCAGAGTAGGAGTAATACCGCTAGGTCCCTGAGTAGCAGCAGGGGTGGCCGCGGGCGTTGCGGGAGTCACCCCGTTTCCATTTGCTACAGGCTGACCAGGGAGATTGGGCCGCTGAGAAGCGTCACCATTTCCGCCAGGTGGCGTGAGCTCGTTGGAGGCGCCGGGGAAAGACAGCGAGCCAGGCGCAGTAAAGGCCTTGGCCTGGGCCGCGTTGGAAGGGTGGGTTTGAATGCCCTCCATGATGGCGCGCAGTCAAGTAGTTGTCTGTAGGCTCAAGAGCAAGAAAGCTGAGCGCAACTAAAGAAATAGGCAAGTTAGCAAGTGAAGCGCACAGAACGAGGGGAGATAACCGACCGCGGCTGGCAGCGGCGAGTGCGAGGAACAAGAATGGGAGTGCGTACCAGTCGCGGGAGATGAACAAATGAATGTCTCCCCTACAAAAATTGCTGCTCGAGCAAATAAAATGGTCCTTGCGAGACGTGGACTAGGTAGCCAACAGCGTCGTCAAGGTGGCAGAGGTGGGAACGAAGATGTGTATGGAAAAGGTCGAACACATAAACCCGCAGGGATCACGTTCAATGGGCACAACTTGGTTTAATCTGGACTACACAAGCGTGCAACGACCCAGAATCGACGATGGCGAATATCGCAAAACTAGTCTTCGTCGGTAGGATCGGTTGCAGGCAGAGGGAAGGGCGTGCGAAAGGCGTAAAGGAACGTGTTCCAGTTTCTTTGGCCTGATCGCGCGGAGGAAAGGCGTCGCGTCCGCTTTTCAAGGAGATGGGGAACTCGCTGATTTGCGCTCGGGCACCGGCAAGGTCGCTTCAGGGTATATAGGTAGAGAGAGTGGTTGAAGAGACGATGTAGGTGTCGAGTGGCAGAGATGCGATGGTGATGAGAAGGGAATGAGGTTGGCAGCAGACGAGGCTATCCAGAGAGGAAAAGTGGAGACGACGGGTGAGGAAAATTATGAGGAAATGGTGACCAAACGCAGGAGAAGGTACGTAGGGCCGTAGATCGGGACTTCCGCACTAAATAGAATGGCGGAACAGGCAGTTGGGGGAGGGCTGGGTACTTATACTCCTCGCCTGTGGGCACCAACGCTGGGCTCCCATTGCCTCCCAGGCAACAGGAAAATCTGTGGCGCATCCTCTGGCGCAGTTCTGGGGGGGGCCAGGCCTGAGCTTAGCTTGGGGCTGGCGGCCATGTGAGCCAATCAGGAGTCGCGAACCTGGTGAATTTCTCCTCTCTTTTCCACCATCCAACTCAGTCCGACACTAGCAGACCCCTGAGGTACCCCAGCAACAGCCCGCCGGAGAGGATACATTGGCTATCAACATCGGAAGCTTGCGCTCAAAATCTGCCTCTGCTGGTGGTTCACAGTGGGCAACAGCAATTTCCAGCCAACTGCAGCAGCCTGCAGCGACCTGCAGCGTCCTCTGCACACTGTTCGGGCGCTTGCCTCCCCTGTGGCCCGCTTGCCCCCTTTCCCCGTGTTGTGATGCGCGTGATTTACGTTGATGGGTAATCTGATTTTTATCTCCTCTTTCCTCTCCGTGGCTCTCACCAGCAACTCGCAGCTGGGACCACTTTGCCCAGCCTCTCTGCATTATTACACTCTCACACCTTTTTCTTCTTTTCTTTCTCTTGTCTTCCTCCTCACCCATGACCGCCTTACCAACCACCCCCCGCCAGCAGCTTCCAGTCAGTCAGCACCAGTTCACCCAACTCGACACGGACCGCGACGAGACGAACACGACGACGGCGGCTACGACACGCACGATGCGGCAAGGAGAATCCGCATCTCGTCCTGCCATAGTGACGGCTGGCTTTTCCTCTGACCAAACGAGGACCATTGACAACCACTCGACAGGCGCCCAACGGCGACAAGGTTTGATAGAATTTACACCATAAGGTGAAGCAAATAGACCAACGTGAAATTAAACTTTCACGTGTGATGAGGAAGAGTGAATTTAATGATTAATGATGTTTTGCCGTCCCGAACGCCCTGATAATCAAATTGCGTGGCCCTGTTTAGAAAAGTGTAGCGTCACCGGTTCCGTTAGCGCCATCCTGCTTCTGCATGGTCTTGACCACGGTGTCAAAGCAACCAGAGCTGGCGGCGACAAAGCCCAGAAGAGCAGGCGAAGGGCTAAGAACCTTGCTGGTGAGCTCGGGATGAGCTTGCAGACCGACGAAGAAGGGATGGCCCTTGATCTCGATGGTCTCCACACGCTCGCCCTTATCATCCAGAGATGTCAAGCTCAGACCAGCGGCATCTAGCCTCTCAATATACTCGGGGTTAACCTCGTAGCGATGACGGTGACGCTCCTCAACGACCTCGGCTCCGCCATACATAGCGCGTAGCTTACTCCATTCCGTTCCAGGTCTGAAGTGGGAAGTACGAGTACCTAGTCTCATCGTGCCGCCCATTTTCTCCTTAGAGCCTTCCGGCATAAAGATAACGACCTTATTATCCGCCTCGGGCGACATTTCTTCTGAAATGGCATCGCTGATACCTAATACATGACGCGTATACTCGATAACAGCAACCTGTAGACCGAGGCAGATACCTAGGAAGGGGATTTTGCGTTCACGAGCGTATTTAGTGGCCTCTACCATGCCATCAACGCCGCGGGAACCAAAACCTCCAGGCACAATAATACCCTCAGCTTCGCAAACAGCCTTCCACGCATTATGGAACTTAGTAGGATCTTCCTGCTGCATATCCTTTTCAAGATGCTCAGAGTCAACCGAGATAAGATTTAGTCTGCGGCTGCAGCGCATGGCGGAATGCTCTAGGGCCTTATGCACACTTAGGTAGGCGTCATCGAAAGAAACGTATTTGCCGACCAGAACGATATTAACGTAGGGCAGATGACGTTCGGGTGTAACTGTCCTCTTCCACAGATCCCAAAGAGCCTGCCCCTTCTGGACCATAGCCAGGGGCACAGTCAGCTTATCTAGTGCAAGGCCGTTCTGTAAAAGCTGTAGAAGGCCCTGCTCCTGGAGTAGTAGTGGAACCTGGTAGATGGTATCCATATCGTGAACACCGATGACCTGCTTATATTCGACTTGGCAGCTGCTGGCAATCTTCTTAATCGTGGCATCGTCGAGGGAACGTTCACAGCGGCAGGCAATCATGTCGGGAATGAGACCAGCGCTACGCATTTGTCTAATGGCATGCTGAGTGGGCTTCGTCTTCTCTTCGCTGTTGATAATGGGGACGTATGAAACGGAAATGTTAAAGAAGTTTTCGCGGCCGAGCTTGTGTCTTAGCTGGACGAGGGCTTCCGTGAATGGGCCGGATTCGAGATCACCAACAGTACCACCGAGTTCGACAATGCATACGTCGGGAGCCTCGCCGGAGTCGTCAACAGGAGTGTTGGCAACGCGCTCAATTCCTTCTTGGATGGCGTCGGTGATGTGAGGAACGACCTGGACAGTCTTCCCCAGGTAGTCACCACGACGTTCCTTCTCAATAACGTGGGCGTAAATCTTTCCAGTGGTCATGTTGCTTTCACGGCTGAGACGAATGCCAAGATAGCGCTCGTAGTTGCCAAGATCCAGATCGGTTTCGCCACCATCGGCCAAAACGAAGCATTCTCCATGCTCTAGAGGATTGAGCAGTCCGGCGTCTGTGTTGAGGTAGGGGTCAATCTTGAGGGCCGTCACGCGGAGTCCCATAGTCTTCAGTAACAGGCCGGCACTACTGGCAATGATACCCTTGCCGACACCGGAGATAACTCCGCCATTCACAAGAACGATCTTCATGCTGTAGTCAGTATCGGGTATCAAAAGGACAAAAAAGTTGCCGCGCCAAGGTGCAAGTGGTTGCTAGTTTGAAGCAAAAAAAGGGTTTTCAGGAGGGAGATTGATATGCAGAGGGTTAAAAAAATGCAGAGGGTTAAAAAATGCAGAGGGTTAAAGATATGCAGAGGGTTAAAGATATGCAGAGGGTTAAAGATATGCAGAGGGAAAAAAGAGTATTGCTATTCGCGCGGAGCCATTTTGCTATTCGCGCGGAGTCACGTGTGTGCTGGCGCCGCTGATAAAGGCCCCGGAAGAAACCTTTATCTGGTCTATTATGTGCATACCTCTTAAAATTAATAAAGATGCGTTTTTTAAGCGAACTAGCGAGCGTTAAGAGCCTCTAGGAGAGGCTCAGAGGCGGCGGCGGCGGCGGGCAGCAGAGCGATAGTGGCAGGAAAAAATTAACTACAGTACTATTTTAAAAGATACCTATAATTTATATGTAGATTGCACATAAATAGAAGTACCTGACTCCGCGCGAATAGCAAAATGGCTCCGCGCGAATAGCAATACTCGGGAAAAAAATGCAGAATGAAAAAAAAATGGACAGGGTAAAAAATCCTCACAAGCCAACGAAAACCTACCTCCCACACCACACGGGCTGCCGCCCAACCAACCAGCCATTCACCGACGAGCACGCCATAGTTCAAAAGGAAATTGTGGGGCGTGAAATGGCCGCGTAACTCTCTTCGGGTCGCTCGCGCCACCATTTGCCCCCTCCCCCCCCCTTTTTCTTTTTTTTTTTTTCACAGGGAGGCGGGAGGGGGCAAGCTCTGAATATCCACTCGCCTCACTCCGATATTGCCCCCTCCTCCCTGCAAAACCCTTGTCTGGATGCAAAGAGACGGGATACGGTTTTTGAAACAGTCAAGGCCCCTGACTATCCGAGGGCAAAAGGGGTTTTTCCTTCGTTCTTGGCAAGGTGGCCTTTCGACGCATTTGCATCATCTTTCAGACATTTCGGACCAACGACAGCTCGCACAGAAAGCATGCGATAACAACAAAGCCGTGGCAAGAACATGGAATCGAACTGCATTTTTCGCGACGCAACGCCATACATAGGCTGCAGTCCAGTGCTCGCCACCACGCAGGCAGCGCCCGCAAAGGAAAAAAATTGTCCTTTGCTGCGCCTGGTTAGTGGGAGGGCAGGCAAGGATGGCCCGTCGCCCTCGTTTGCGTCTGTGAGTCATGGATTGTCCTCCAACGATACCGCGACCAGGCTCCATCCTTCTGTGGCTTTTGATTGGTCCAACCACCAAGTACCCTAGACCTCCACCGCGAGGGTGACGCGCCAGACGTCGCATCACCTGTTGGATAACTGCCTCACGCGAATTCGCGCGTCTCACCTCTTCTGGTGCCTATACGAGATGCGGGATGACTTTCATTGCTGCTTCCAATACGTATCATGCGATTTTCTTGAGTCTTTCCCGCCGCTGGAACGCGAAATTTGCGCCGCCAGCCTTTGATCCTGTAGCAGGCGAAAATTTCTGCGCCCGGGGTTGCACAAGTACAGGCGACTTGCAAAATGTCTTGGTCCACCCGCCCCAGTAAAACTCTGCAAGTACCTCACTAACAATTCTTTTCAATCGCAACCTCGCGGCGCGAAATTGCAGACGGGCCAAACCCTACCACGCCGCAGTGATGTGCTTGGCAACTTTTCAACCGACGTCATCCCCGTCACCCCCCTGAGCTGCACCGCGTAAATCCACAGGTAAAATAGGCAACAGATATTCTGATTTTAATCATTCAGATCACCTCGTAAAATGCTTGGAACGCAGACTTTGTATTCCCTGCGCCGCATGGAATGTCTGTGAGCCACGTTGGCTGGGGACAGGTCACCGACCGCAGCTTGGAACGACCCCTCCCTGCTCCCTTATCATCCCTTGACAAAATCCACGAGAAAATCTTTGCGCCGTTTCTTGTCAGTATCGTTCGTAAACAGTATCGTTCGTAACTGTGGCCATGTTTGTCTTTTTGAAAAAGATGGATAATGTGGCAACGGCAGCTGATGCAAATTCGAATTGTTTTGTTGCCACTTCTATTTGTGCATGTGCTTGTAACCTGATGGGGCTTTGATTGTCGCTACATGAGACCTTTGCCTGGTACAAGTATGAAATGAGGTATCAAACACCGGAGAAAAATTATCGAAAAATGCAAATGCAAAAGTAAAGGTTGCCTCATCTGCCGTCATTTTTCTTGTACAAATGAACAAATGAAGAGGACAAAGAAACACGTGCCACACTTCAGAGCGTCGGTTGTAACAAACGAGCTCCCTTTTTTTTTCTTTGCTTCCCTCTACGTCATGTAGTACTTGGGGCCCTCGCCACCTTGGGGCACTTGCCATTTGATGTCTTGATGAGGAGCTTTAATGTCGCACGTTTTGCAGTGAATGCAGCTGTAAAATGGTCATGTTAACTACCCGTCTTGCCCCATAAAACCAGAAAAGATAGTCCGCGGCGAAGAACTTACTTTTGGGCGTTGATTTGGAAACGCACGCCGTGGGGCTTGCTCTCGTCCTCTACGTATTCGTACACGCCGGCCGGGCAGAAGCGGTTCTCCAGGCCCTGGTACGCCGGATACGTCTCGTTTGTGTGGGCGTCCCAGTCCTTGACCTGCAAGTGGACGGGCTGGTCCTCCTCGTGGTTGGTGCCGGTGCGGGAGACGCTCGTGAGGATATCAAAAGTGATTTTGCCGTCGGGCTTCTCGTACTCAATCTTCTTGTACTTGTCGGCGGGCTTGGTGGCGGCGTGGTCGGGCAGCTTGTGCTTAAAGGTCCAGGGCACGCGGCCCTTGAATAGAAAGGTGTCGAGTCCCGAGTAGGCCAGGCCGCCGAAGAGGCCGAGCGGGCTGTGGAAGGACGGACGCAGGTTGCGCACCTCCTTAAGCTCCTTCCAGATGCTCGAGTTGCGCAGCGAGTCCTCGTAGTCGTAGAGGAAGACGGTGCCTGGGTCCTCGCGCTCGAGCGCGCGCCAGGCCGCCTGCGCGGCCAGGATGCCCGACTTCATGGCGTTGTGCGTGCCCTTGACCTTGGGCACGTTGACGAAGCCGGCCGAGTCGCCGATGAGGGCACCGCCGGGAAAGGCCACCTTGGGGATGGACTGGAAGCCGCCCTCGATGAGCGCGCGCGCGCCGTACGATATGCACTTGCCGCCCTCGAGCACGTTGCGGAAAAGCGGGTGCAGCTTGAGCTTCTGGAACTCTTGGTACGGCGACAGCCACGGGTTCTTATAGTCGAGCGAGACGACGAGGCCGAGCGTCACCATGTTGTCGCCAAAGTGGTACATAAAGGAGCCGCCGTAGACGTCGCTGGGCAGCGGGTAGCCCATCGAGTGAACGACGAGGCCCTTTTCAAACTTGGCCGAGTCCACCTCCCAGACCTCCTTGATGCCGAGGCCGTACGTCTGGTGCTGGCTGTCGTGGCGCAGGTCAAACTTGTTGATGACCTGCTTGCTGAGGCTACCGTGGCAGCCCTCGCCAAACATGGTAACCTTGGCGTGAAACTCCATGCCGCGCTCAAAGGCGTCCTTGGGCTGGCCGTCGCGGCCGAGGCCGAGGTCGTTGGTGGCGACGCCGCGCACGGAGCCGTCGGGCTCGTAGAGCACCTCGGCGGCCGCGAAGCCCGGGTAGATCTCGACGCCCAGCTCCTCGGCACGCTCGCCGAGCCACTTGACGAATTGGTTCAGACTGACAATGTAGTTGCCGTGGTTGCTCATCTGCGGCGGTGCCGGCAGCGGGATAGCGGCCGTCTTGGTCAGGAAGCGCATCTTGTCGGCGCCCGCGGGCGTCGCGTGCTCGAATCGAGCCGGGTTGCCCTCGTCGAGCCAGTCCGGAAACAACTCTTCCACGGCCGAGGGTTGGATCACGGCGCCCGAGACAATGTGCGCGCCCACGTCGCCGGCCTTTTCCAGCACGATGACGCGAAAGTCCTCATTGCCGGCCTCATTGGCCAACTGCTTGAGGCGGATGGCAGCCGAGAGGCCAGCCGGCCCCGCGCCAACAATGCACACGTCGACCTGGTCGGATTCGCGCTCGATGCAGCTCGGGTCAAAGGCGCTGTCATCGTCTTGGCGCAGCGCCCGGCCCGCGGTGAAGCGTCGGATGCCGGCGCCGCTGCGGAGCGAGGAGCAGGCCGCCGAGGTCCTCGATTTTCTTTTCGTCGCGGTCAGGGAAGGGGTCCGGGAGGCTGTGAAGGGCGTCGTCGTCGTTGTCGTTGTCGCCGAGGCAGTGGTGGTGAAGCTGCGGCATATAGGTCGGCCGCTAGTGCCCAGCCGGCCGCCGATGGAGCGAGCACCGCGCTGGACGCATCTCGCCACGGGAGCTGGGGCCGACATGGTGGATTTTTTGCGTCTAGGACGAGAGAATTGCTGTCGGCACGCGCGAGATGAAGAGGCCAGAAACGCTGGCGAGAGCAGTCAGGGGTCCGTGGAAGAGGCCGGGGGGGGGGGAGTGCAAGAGGAAAGAAGGTGAAAAAGAAGCCCGCGGGCAATACGTCAGACTAGCAACAGGCCCAGGCAAAATGCGGGTTTACAATTGTCTGGCTAGCAATTGGCCCAGGACTTGTGGGGAAGCTCTTTTCCAGCGATTGACGACGCTCTCTTGGCTCTCAATAAACTCGAGGACGATACAACAACTTCCAGCGCACCCCGACTAGCTAACGTGCCAACTTGGAGCTTCTGGGAGCTGCTGACAATTGATACAGCGTCTCTCGAATACTCGAAAGCACTTCACCTCGTAAAATCTCTACAGTGTTCCTGTTCACGATTTCCTGTAGGTGCTGCAGCAAACAAAGGTTCGCGTTTGCTTTGCCCCGGCCTAGCTTCCGATCCAAGCCGGTCCAAGATGGTTCGCAAGTGACGAGTGACTTGTCTTGTAGGCCCTTTGTATGGGCCGCTTGCGGGGAGATGCTCGGCTTAAGAAGTACCTCGGACATCACGCCGTAGTGGCACGTGCTGCACAGAGCCATTTCCCTGACCCACCGTGCGAACCTGGCGTTCTGGACAGACAAGGACTCTTGGTAGAAGCGGCTATCGACGCATCAAAAGGGGATTCTGTCTTGTGAGCTGCAGTGTTTTGTCGATGCGCAGGGCTGAAGCTAGATCGACAGTGTTGTTGGTGCTAAGTTGGTGTATCGATGCTGACGACAGCCCGTGCATCTAGGACTCTAGGAGCACCTTGTCGACCTTTTGGCGCAAACATCTACCCAGACGCGACCAACGAAGAATGTGAAACATCAAGCATAACACTCCGATCCCAGACACAGAGATACCGGAAAATCAACCACTTTCTATTTGATGCTTTCAGGCGTGGACGTGGCCTTTCTCGATCGCGTGATGGGTTGGCCTACCCGGCACTGCTGTTGTGATGGCGGCCACAATCACGACAACACAATCGTCCAAGCGCGCTGCGTTTCTTAGACCGACGAGAACATGCTCTGCAAGTCGCGCTGCCAGGAACTTTAAACACAGTCGCTACTGATCAGGGTTCCGCACACGCTGCACGCCTTTCCTCAGAGCACGACGCGCCGGAGACAATGCCGGCTACCTCGGCCAACAGGCCGAAACAGCGAGCGGACCGGAAAACAGCGGGCGGACCTGAATGGAGCTAACCAACTGACCCGGCCGCTTTTCGCCCAAATGGGTATTTCTCCGCCGGAGCCATATCAGTAAAACTGGACGGGGCGAACTGGCGGCGCAACGCAATCGAAACCCCACTGTTGCGCGACTTCGCGATTTGACCCTCCAGAAGCCCTCGTTAGAAAGGCTACAGCTCACCGTTCCTCAGCAGTGGTCACCCAGCTTACAGAGATGACTGAGTTTGGCTTATCTCGACAGACCACTTCCGGCACTTGGCTCGACCGAGTGGCGGCATATTACACTGCCAAAGTGCCGACCTTGTCTACTCAACCATTCCAAGCTTCAAAACTAGAGAGCACAGTAGGGGCAAATGCGAGGAAAAGGAACACAACATGGGGTGAAAGAAAAGCTGCCGAGCGCCGGCAACCCGTCCTCTCACTTTATGCAGTCAAATGGTCGGTGAGGGCAGTCGGCAGAAAAGCAAAGACAAACAGCACATGGTAGACTTTTTTCGTTCTGCCACCCAAACATGCTTAGACCTGAATGCATAATACCGATTTCTTGGACCCCTACTCGATCGATAGCTTGACCTTGGCCAGTGCGGTAGCCCATGAACGACAAGACGGACCCCCTTACGATGGTGGCGGCGGCAGGACCGAGCGGGAGCATCGACGACGAGATGTACAAGGCTGTTGTACAAGGCTGCTGTACAAGGCTGCACGGAGCGACTCCTTTGGCGTCTTTGAGAAGGGGAAGGGTGTCTAACGGATCCATGTCTCTGTCATCTTGATAAAGGTGAGCGTCGAGTGAATGATGGACAATGGCAATAAATGGGCAACAACCCAGTTACACACAGGTGAACAAGCCTGCTGTGAACAGTGAGAAGCAGACTGTCCTGGAAAAAGAAAAGAGTATCCAAGACCCAATGCTTGCTGGAGGCTTGTCTTGCCGACTTTTTTTCAGCAGCAAGCTAGTCGTGTTTAAAATTGGAGTGTAATAGACAGGTGCGTACAAGGTGCAGCAGACTTAGACTTGCAGTTTATATATTGTCTGGCTGGCAGACATGTCTCGGATCGGGTCGTCGTTTCTTTCTGCGATGATGGAGCGCCGATGCCGCTAACGACTCGGCCAATTAATCAACTAGTACTCGGTACTAGGAACGACGTACGTGCAGTTGGCAGGGTCTTAATTCTTTTCTTTGGTTGGCATTTCCGTTGAAATACGCAGTTCTGATTGCTGTTGATCAACTAACTAGCACAAGAACCAGGTCCACCACCACCACCACAACAATTATTTCCCAAGACAACAAGCTGAGAAAGGCGGACTTGCTTCCCGGGGCCGGGAGCGGCCCAGCCAAGACATTTACTTGATTCATTCCCTTATCCAGCCCCGGAGGCCCGGGTATGCTTCCCTTTCTCTCTCTTTCTCCTCATTTATCTCTTAACCCAGCGCCGCAATTTCCACATCTTGATGGCGGGGGAGGGGAATCATTCCTAAATAATTCTCTAGGTTTTTTTTTTCTTTCCCTTTTCCTTTTCCTCCTCTCCCCTTGTTCCTTTACTTGCATTCTCCGAGTCTCGCAACACGCAGCAGGGCACCAAAGAAAAATGCGGGTAGATGAGAGGACACCGCTGCTCCCGGGCAACCCCGGCGCAGTAGAAGCATCACCACCACCACTGCCACCACCACTACCACTACCACCATCATCATCATCATCATCATCACCTGCAGATGGCCGCGACGGCGGCGCCAAGGAGCAGAGTAGCTCGAGATCGTGCCTGGATTCCCTGTTTCACGTCGAGAATCGCATCCTGCTCGCCGGGTTCCTGATTTCCCTGTCGTTTAACTTTACCCAAGTCCCGTACGCACCCAGCTTCTGTAGTGGTCTTGTACAAGGCTGACACGAAACCACACACCCACATGCAGTCTGCTCTACGTCTTTCGGCTGATGACGTGTGACGCCTTTTACGATCACCACCCTCCGTATACCGGCGACGGCGACCGATGCGCGCGCAACGAAATTGCCGCCGGAACTGCAACGCAGTTTAGTATTCTCGGAATAACGACAACGCTTTGTGGTGAGTTCGACAACTTGTTCCCTTTTCTCTTTATTCGCACATGTGGATAACTACCTGGCAACCCATCGGTCGCTGACGACATGTCGTTCGTCTTAGGAACTGTGAATCTGTTTGTTGCTGGATGGGCCGTCAAGAAATGGGGTGCAAAAACTGCAATCCTCTTCCAGACGTTTGTGCCGGCCGTCCGTGTCCTCGCGCAAATCATTGGCGTCGTGGCCGGCAAGACACTCGGCATGAACCTGATCCAGGCCACGCAGCTGATTACCATATTCGGCGGCCCTTCGGGCTACATGTACGTTGCTCACCGCGCACCATGTACCGAAGCGTGAATACTGACATGTTCAAGCCTCGTCATAAACATCATTGCTGGTGAGGTTGTCTCCCCAATGCGTCGCACCGCCGTCTTTGGCATGCTGCAGGGATGCTTCATGCTGGGACAGTCGTTGGCCAACTTTTGTGAGTATCACAGCATTGCCCCGTGTAGCACTGCATCAAGGCTAACGACATGTCAGCTGGCGGCTTGCTGGGAGATACACTCGGAATCAGAGCACCATTCGACGTGGCCTGCGGCTTCTTTCTCCTATCCTGCGTCTACTGTTTCGTGTCTCTGCCCTATATTCCACCGCCCCCCAAGGCCAAGGCCAACGAGCGTTCTGCCGGCTTCCTCGAGCCATTGCGTATATTGGTACCCCAAAACCTGCGACTGGCCAGCGGCAAATTCACCAAACATTACGGAGTCATTTTCCTCTGTGCCGGTATCTTCCTAGGAGTGGTACGTCGCAGCCCATCTCCTACCTGTATCAGCGATCCGAGCTCTGACATTTTTCGTGCAGCTGGCCACCGATTACGCCCCTCTCCTGATCCAGATGTATGCCACGGCTGCCTTTAACTTTAACCAAGCGAGCAATGGCCTGCTCATGTCCGAGTTTGCGCTCATGCGAGGCATCTTTCTCTTGGTTATTTTCCCCCGCGCCATCACGCTCGGCAGACGATTATTGGCCTCGAAGCGGGCCCGCAGCCTGCCGCAGCCTGCGAGGGAAGAGGACTATGGCACCGACGGAACACTGACGCCCGACTCATTGCCGACAGACCCGCGGGAATTCGACTCTAGCATGGGCACGATTCCAAGCGACGAGCCAGTGAAGCCGACGCGATCAAAAGAGGAAGAAGAACTGGACCCCCAATTTGACTTGACCTTTTTGCGCTGGAGTCTCATTGTTGATGGTGGCTTTACTACGGTAGCAGCGTTTGCTACGAAGCCGTGGCACATTTACTTGGGTATGTCCCTGGACGCAGTTGCCATCTTTCTCTGCTAATGCTTCACTGTAGCCGCATTTTTGCTACCTTTTGGATCGGGATCTGCGCCGGCCGCCAAGGGCGTCATCACATCCATGTGCCCCGACTCGCAACGCGCGGATGCTCTAAACGCCGTCACTCTAGTGGAGAATATTGCGCGTCTGTCCACACAAGGGTTGTTTGGATTCGTATTCGCCGCACTCGCCAAGGTGGGGAAAGCGTATGCGACATTCTTTTGCAATGCTGTAAGTATCGATGATGCCATGGGCATGTGGGCTCGTCGCACTAACATGATGCTAGGCACTTGCTGTCGTTGCCACGAGTGTGTTGCTGCTTTCTCACTTTCCGCCTGATGGTAGCATCATTGTCGAAGCCGTTTCCGAAGGGGACGAGCAAGACGAAGAAGAGTAACGGAGAAATGGCCGAGGGCTGTGACTCTGGCATAGGGTGGCTGTCGCTACTGATGGTCCGCATTCGAAATGTTGGGGCTCATTGTTGTACATAATGTATAGATTTATAAAAGGGCTGGATGTGACAGGATGGCTTTTCGGGCTTACTTTTGATAGACCCTTGACGCCTTGTTGGCCTTTTGATGGCGAGTCGAGGCAGTAGGCCACATGAGGGTGACTGGTGGATGTTGACCTGTTGACCAGGCATGACCGATGCTAGAAGCCTTTTTGCCCATTACTTTTCAATTCTGCAATACCAAGTAATAAACAAGGGCCTCGCTGCATTCGTTGGGTAGGTATCTCTTTCGCCACCCATTATCGTAAAGATGACCTGCGCCGAGGTTGTATGGACAAAAGCGGGGACCGGAGATTGAAGACGGGACTTGTTGCTGTACTGAAGTCTGAAGAGCATCTCCTCTCTTTACGCTCTAGCTCTATGCTGCAAGTTGACAAATGTCCGAAAAGCCCTCTCTTTATCAAATATTACCAGCACTATTGGTGACAGACGCCACCAATTGCCGTCTCTTGCATACACGACAGGCCTCGGCACCACTCTGCATTCAAGTGGAGTGAGCTACCCCCAGAGTCCCGGACAGACCTCCCTCGCGACTTCCCCAGAATCGGCTCCGCGGATTCGCATCAGTCGCGCCCGCCCCAAGGTACTTGTGGGCTCACGCTTCCACTTCATCTTCCATCAATTGCCAACGATTCGCCATCATCAAACACCATGGCGCCGGCTGAAGCATCACAGAAGAAGCCCGTCCTCGTTGTTGGCGCAGGCCTCGCCGGCCTCGTCGCCGCGTTTGAGCTCGCCGAGCGCAACGTGCCCACCATTATCCTCGACCAGGAGAACCGCGCGAACCTGGGCGGCCAGGCATTTTGGTCGCTCGGCGGCGTCTTCATGGTGGACTCGTCGCGGCAGCGCCGGCTCGGCATCAAGGACTCGCGTGCCCTCGCGATGCGCGACTGGTTCGACTCGGCACAGTTTGACCGCGAGGTGGAGGATTACTGGCCGCGGCGCTGGGCCAAGGCATTTGTCGACTTTGCCACCGACGAGATGGAGGCGTACGTCGGCGCCCGCGGCATGGGCTTCGTCTTCAACGTCGGCTGGGCGGAGCGCGGCGCGGGGCGCGCCGACGGCCACGGCAACTCGGTCCCGCGGTTTCACCTGACGTGGGGCACAGGGCCCGAGGTCGTGCGCGTCTTTCAGGAGCCGGTGGTCGCGGCGGAGGAAAAGGGAAGCGTCGTGTTTAAGTTTAGGCACCGGGTGGACGAGGTGATTACGGACGAGAGCGGGAGGGCGGTCGGCGTGAGGGGAAGCATCCTCGAGGAGGACGATTCAGCGCGTGGCATCAAGTCGTCGCGCAAGGTTATTGACAGCTTTGAGATTTTCGGCTCCTCTGTGCTCGTTTCCTCGGGCGGCATCGGTGGAAATGTGGAAGCAGTCAAAAAGGCCTGGCCGGTCGACCGCCTGGGACCCAAGGTTCCTGAGCACTTTGTCGTCGGCGTCCCTGCGCACGTCGACGGCCGCATGATTGACATTGCCGAGACGGCCGGCGCCAACGTCATCAACCGCGACCGCATGTGGCACTACACGGAAGGCGTGCAGAACTGGAACCCCATCTGGCCCGGCCACGGCATCCGCATCCTGCCCGCGCCATCATCCCTCTGGCTCGACGCGACCGGCAAGCGGCTGCCGCCCTTCCTTTTCCCCGGCAGTGACACGCGCGCCACGCTCAAGCACATTTGCAGCACCGGCTACGACTACACCTGGTTCATCCTCGACCAGACCATCATCGCCCGCGAGTTTGCGCTGTCCGGCTCGGAGCAGAACCCCGACATTACCAACAAGAGCATCTGGCAGACGCTCACGCAGCGCATCTTTAGCAGCAATGGCACGGTGCCCGTGCAGAATTTCCAAAAGCACGGCAAGGACTTTGTGGTGCGCGACACGCTCGAGGAGCTCGTCGAGGGCATGAACGCGCTGGCGACGGAGCGCAAGGGCCCGGCGCTCGACCTGGCGGCGGTGCGGGCAGTCGTCGAGGCGCGGGACAGCCAGTTTGACAACCCGTATAGCAAGGACGCGCAGGCCATGCTCATCCACAACGGGCGCAGCTACTGGCCCGACAAGCGCAGCCGCATCGCGCCGCCGCACCGGCTGCTCGACCCGGCGCACAAGCCGCTCATTGCCGTGCGCATGAACCTGCTCACGCGCAAGTCGCTCGGCGGCATCGAGACGGACCTAGACAGCAAGGTGATGCGCGCCGACAAGACGCCGTTTCCGGGGCTCTACGCCGCGGGCGAGGCGGCGGGCTTTGGGGGCGGTGGTGTCCACGGGTACAACTCCCTCGAGGGCACCTTTGTCGGAGGGTGCATCTTTTCCGGGCGCGCAGCGGGCAAGGCCATGGCGGCCGAGTACGAAAGGGCCTAGGTGGATGCGGACGGTCCAACATTGTTTTTTATGTCTATCCTCTGAACGTACATGTGAATAAGAGAAGATGGTATTTCTGTTACGCCGACTTGTGTGTACGAGAACATGAGTGTGTCTTGATCATGGTTGTAGCGCATACATTATTACCGGCAGCAGCCGTGCCTTGCCCGTCTCTGGCAGCCCGCGTTGAGCTTCCTCCTTGACAACTCTGAGCCCAGCTTGCTGAAAGATGCTCTTCCAAGTCTCTTCGTGTCTGTTGTCATGGTCAGCCCCCCCCCCCCCCCCCCCCCCCCCCCCCCCAACCAACACCCACCCCCCCAAACGATTTACGCACCTTGTGACGCAGCTATCCACCGGATCAAACACATCCACGCCGCTCGTGCTCAGATTCTCCTTGATCACAATCACGCCCGTCCCCGGGACCAGCGCCTCCCTGCACCGCTCAAGATAGCGCCTCAGCTGCTCGTCCGTCAGGTGGCCCAGACACCACTGCGTCCACACCAAATCGTACCTCGTCGTCCCGTCGTCGTCATCGTCGTCATCACCACCACCCCGCCAATCCTCCAGCCCCATGTTGAGAACACGCCGCACGCCCTTTGTGCCGCGCAGCGCGTCTGTGAATTTGGCAATTGGCTCCACGACGTCGACGTGTTCTGCGACGTTGACGAGTAAACCTTTTGTGACTCTTCCAATCCTGTTAATTTTTTTTCTCTCCCTCTTTTTATTAGTTGAACCGAAAAAAAAAATGGTGGAGGGAATCGGGGAGAAAGTTCGTACCCGGCGCCGCCTTCGAGACAGTACGACACTTTGCGGCTGCTGCTGCTGCCGATGCCGAGACGCGCGAGAAATGTGCGAGAGCCTTGTAGGTCGACGCGCGAAATAGGACCAAAGATGGCGGGCACGCCGCCGAGCATGCCGTCGACGTCGGGCGTCGCGTTGCGCCAGTAGGCCAGGCCGTCGTCCTTGCGGATGAGGCTGTCCGGCTTGGCGACGGCGGTGGCGGCGGCGACGGACTTGTGTGCAGGCGACGACATGCCCGGATCAATTGCACAAGCTCAATTTCTTGAATAATTGCAAACGGAATATATATATATATATATATATGTAAAAAATCGTGGGATGATGATTGCCCGGAATTCTTGACAAGATGCAAAACTCGCCCACCCATTGTGAGTCGGCAGAGGGAGAATAAAGCTTATTATTTCTAGTCCCTCTGTAAAAAAAGGCCCCACACAATTCATCCCTGGATTGTCCTGTACTATGTAGGTAGTAATGGAACGGCGCGCTACTTAGTATACTGTATGATGCTTTTCTAAACCAAAGCGGCCCGTTCGATCATGTATTAGGTCTTTCTCTACCCCATGTCTTGGGGGCCAAAAATCAAGTTGCTTACACTTGTAGCTTTTTTTTTTTTTTTCTTTTTCAAACCTGCCATCAAGTTCTGCAACATCCACGTCGCACAAAGAGAAACTCGGCTGCGTAGCCGTTTTCTGCGTTGGTGGCCGATGTAAGCGGGGGAACATAAAAGGGCCATCCCCTAGGTACCTCTCTGCTGATTTGAATCAATGCCTTGCTTTTACGTCCCAACTACCAGTATTTACGTGAAAAAGTGGTATTCCTTTTTTTCCTATTCCATCTCAGCTGTACAACTAACCCCGCATGAAGCTCTTCTCCACATGAAGCCATCTCAATCTAGCAAACACAGGCTGAGGAAGCAAAGATTCCATCACCGATTTGGTCCAACAGCAACATCAGTACCATTTGAGCCTTTCCAATACAATCCTCAACAGCGCAACCAAAGTCATAAGAGCCATAAACTTGTAAACAACATGAATTGCCGTCTTTCCTTGAGCCAAGGATGCAATATTCTTCCGCTAATGCTTTTCTTTTCATATCCCTCCGCAAAAACAATGCAAAAACAATGCAAAAAACAATGCAAAAAGAGTCATCAAGTCCAGAAAAACGAGAAACAACATCACCACCGAAGAAGAAGAAGAAGAAGAAGAAGAAGAAGAAGAAGAAGAAGGAGAAAAAAAAGCCTCCGCGCAGAAAAAAAGAAAATCGTAATCCGTAGCACATATGTATAATGACAAATATACCATATTTGAACAGCCTTTGAAATGAAAAACAGTAGGTAATAAAAAGTCAGCAACTTTTTAATAGCCAAATATAGATTTTCAACTTCTGCCACGGCCTAGGTGGTGTTGCCGATTGTCGCATCATCCTTGTACCGTCCTTGTACCGTAATGGTGTAGCGGCCATCATAGCTTCGATTCGATTGCAAAATGCCGTCGTGTCGACTATGGCCCTTCTTCAATCATGCGTACTTCAGCCTCGTTGAGAACTCTGCGCGTGCCGAGTTCTTCCGGAGGGACGCCATCACGGATGGCGCCAAAATCCAAAATCTACCAAATTGTTAGTTGTCGCTTCAAATCCAACACCAATACAAAAACACATACCTCGACATAAGTCAAATCACCACGCTGGACAGCAGCCACGCATCGTCTCTCGTCAAACTTGACTTGCCACACACCACGCAGGTCAGTCAACAAGTCCTGCACCCATTCGCCACTGCGAATATCCCACATCTTGACCGTCTTTTCGCTACCACTAATAACCTTGCGACCGTCATGCTGGAAACAGGTAATGGCTCCAGTATGCGCCATCAGGGTGTGTCTACACTTGCCATTCTCGGGATCCCAAATGCGCAACGTCGAGTCGGCAGCAGCAGACACAAGACGCTCGTCGCGCAAATCGAGGAGTCCGACAAGCATGTTGTGGCCTTCCAAATTGTACAGGCATGCCCCCGTGTCGAGGTCCCAGATTTTGACAAACGAGTCCATTGAGCCAGATATGCAACGGTTGCGTTCGTGGTCCAACACTACTGAGTAGACCTTTTGTGCGTGTCCATGCAGTACATGCACAGCTTGGCCCGTGCTGATGCGCCACACCCGCACAGTACTATCATAAGAACCAGACACAAGGGTATCGCCATGCGCGGCAATGGCGCGCACCGAGTGTGTGTGACCACCGAGAACTCTTATAAAGTACGGACAGTCTGATTCTTGTGCCGGCGGCCCAGTCTGGATGTAGCGTCTTGAACCAACCTCGGGCAGCCGCCAGACACGGAGCTGGCTATCTCTGGATCCAGTAATGATCAACGGCTTCTCTGGCTGCATAATGGGCCTGCCGTCGTGGGTGCGCCCAGTTTCCGCAGGCATGAGAATTTGTAAACAGCGAACGGTACTGGTGTGACCGTAGAATACCTGTTGACACAGGCCTCGCTCAATGTCCCATACTCGAACTGACCGATCCGTCGAGCCAGAAACAAGAATGTTGCCCTCGTACTGTAGAGCCCATACGCCACCCTCGTGTCCCTCGAGTTTCTTCAGCAGCTTTCCCGTATGTGTATCATAAATGTGGATCAAGGTGTCGTCGCTTCCAGTGATAATCTTGTCTTCGTCGAATTGCAGGCAGGTGATGACATTGTTTGGGTGCGCAGCAAACGCCACATGTTTAGGCTTAACTTTTCCGCTCGTCCAACTTTGGCGAATCATGTGGTGACGGCGGTAGAGAGACTTGTAGAGGTGCAGCTGCCGGAGGCTGGGCAACCCGAGCTGGGGGTCAGGTACGACTGAAGCAGCAGCGTTGGCCGCAGAGATGGGACCTTCAGATTTGTGCTGCTTCAACCCCAACTCTGCTCTGTCGTCTCGAGAGGTAGCCGCATCATTGGCATGGGCACGACGTTTTGATCGTTCGGCCGCAGTGTACACATTAATGCCCCGCTTTCTTTTTGCACCCCGAGTCCGGTATAGCTTCTCATTCTTGACAGAACGAACGAGATCCCGTTCGGAAGAGATGAGGCGGCTGTGCATGCTCAAATCGCGCTCGTGACCTGTTGGGCCGGCTGGGTCCTGCCAGCCCCATCCTTGCGTAATTGCCTTGCCGAGTTCTCCCAGTGGTAATGTAAAGCCGTCAGACTCGAAAAGTTCTTTCCAGCCAGTTTCGTTGCGATCGACAATGTTGCGCCAGTGCCTGGAGACCTGAGCGGCACGGCAGAGGTCGCGGTAATCGAGATAAGCCAGTACGTTGTAGCCGAGTTCGAGAGGGAGCTGCTTCAGGAAATCGCACTTGAGAGCAGGGTTTACGGTATCAGCAATAACACGAAGCGTTGGCCGAGGGCAACGTCGTAGGAATTGGTACATCATAAAGGTCTTCATCTCCGTCTTCATGGAATCAAACGCCTCTAGCAGCGACTGTGTATCAACCTGGAAGGGGGCGCGAGCGCGTCCCACTTCACGACAGTCATTGTATACGTAACCCATGGGCGCAAGCTCCATGGAACCCATGTCGTCGGTTGATTGAGTGGCCGGGAAGGCGGAATGATTGGCAGCATCAAAAATCGGAACTTGATCGTTGTTGGCATCATCAGCCGCAGCCGGGAGTGTTCCGGCAGCCAAGGTGGGGGATAGTCGAGGGCTCGGCAGGCTAGCATCTTGGGCGGCCACAATATCAATTGAGGGTCGTTGATGTATGCGAATCGATCGTTGAAGGGACTCGTCGTTATCTCCAAAGGGCTCGGCATCGGCATCAGTTATGGGAGGTGTCGCCACGTTACTGCTAAATATGGTGTGGGCGTCGCTTTCTGCGGGGCTGGCGGCATCGTACTGAGGCTGAGTTACGGGAGTCGTCTCTCGCGAATCTTGCACTATATCCAACTGACGACCCTTGCCCTTGGCAGGTCTCGATTGTGATGGTCCCAAGATGGCAGACGTATCTGGAGTAGCAAGGAACCCGGTATTGGTGTTGGCACGAGATCCGTCACTGGGCTGTCGGCGACTGGCAGCAGGCTGTGGTTGAGCGACAGATCGACGAAGCCTATCCGACAGGGGGTGAGAGCGGGAGGAGGATCGGGTCTGGCGGGTGGTGGAAGGTTTGGCCTCTTGAGGTGCAGAGATGGAGGACTCGGCAAGAGAGGGTCGGGATTGTCTGGTGCGGCGGGTGATGTGCTCGTGAGGCGAGACGGAGAAATGCCGGCTGGAGCGGCGAAGGGGAATCGGTTCTAGGGAGGAGGGTTGCTGCGGCTCCGAAGTAGGACGTGCGTATCTGGCACTCTGCCGATGAGTATACTGGCAAGAGAGACGGTTAGTGTACAAAGGCCGCGAATAAAATGGTAAAAGAGGAATAATTTGCGTACGGGAATATGGCTCGCAGATATGGCGGCGTCGTCGTCGGCCTCAGACTTGACATGCTGAACCTGGTCGTCGTCTTGTTGGGCCTCTTGTTTGAAATACTCGTCATCATCGAGCTGACCCGGGTGCGTTAAAGAGAAGCCAGCCAACTCCGGGGGGGTCGGCTTCATGGCCAGAGGGTACTCCCTAGTGTCGAGAGTGGACAAGGGCGTAGGATCGCGGACAAAGACTTGGGGGAATTTCCTGGTGAGGCGAGTGGTTGTTGTGACGGTCTTGGTTTCGACACATTCGCTTACATGAAGCTGAAAGTGATGGGCACCCTGCTGGCTCGGAGTCTCAACCATGTTGACGGCAAGCGTCTGGGTATGGGCACTGCGCGGCCGGCGTGCGTCGAGAGCACGGGATGGGCCGGCGACCGACGGCGACGGTGAGGACCTCATGCTGCGTGGGCGGCAGAGTCGAGCAAAGTCATTCACAGCGGGTATTAAAGCGTATTGGACGAAGCTGAAGCGCCGGGAGCCGCGCAGGCAGGCTAGAGGTTCGGTTGGCGAGAGTGGCCGTCGTAGGGTGAGTTTAGTGGCGTGGAGGGGACTGGCTCTAGAGGAATGGTGATGCAATGGCCGTCGAGCCAACACACAAGGCTAGGTACTAGCGGTAGATGGTTCGCGCGACGAAGAAAACACGGCAGCGCGAATAGACGCGCCGGAGGACCCAAGTGGCAGCGAGGTAGCGTCGGAGGTCAAGATGCGTCGGTAACGAAGGTGTTCATCGGAGAGTCGGGGGTTTGCAAAATCGAGGAGGCGGATTGTGGGCACAGACAAACGGAGGTTGCGTGCGGGCTGGCTGACTGTCCAGTGTCCATTGCTGCTTGCAGGAGCAGGAGCTCAGGTCTGACTGGGATTGGGAGAGTGCAGGCTGCAGGCCCAACCCAGCACAGCCAGAGGTACCTGGTCGGTGCGGGCAAACTGGTGCTGTTGCAAAGTAATTACCGTTGAGGCTAGGAAATTTTGGGCTAACCATTGCTGGCTTGGCATGGGGAATGCATGGCAGGGAGCTGGGAGACAAGAGGAGCAGGCAAAGGGGCTGCACAGCCATGAAGAAGTGCAGACGCAAAAGGATGGCTGCTAGGTACCTACAGGCTACAGCCTACAGCCTACAGGCTACGGACTAGAGTGGGCTCGATGCAAGCAAACGGGGTAACCGAAGACACTAAATTTTAGTGGGTTGCCTGTCTGCCCTCCAACTCTTTGCCATTGCCATGCAACCATGCAAACCACAGCCTGACAGTGACAAGCTGACAGTCGCTGCCACGATGGCGTGGATGGCCAGGTGTGCCGCATTAGGAGGGGTTGTCCCTACCTAGAGCCTAGAGGCACCTAGATACCTAGGTATGTCGGATTGTGTCCTCGCAAACATCCTTCTTTTTGAATTTCTTGTTTCTGTTCGAGATGAATCAACATTTCAAAATGGTACAAAAATCCATGACTAAACACAATTTAACAAAGAAAATAATAACTCTGTCTGTGAAAATTCTGTCGCTGGTACGTACCCAAGTACCTTGGCCAACCCGGAGGGTGTCGCCCTGGTGGCGGAGTGGTTACCGTCGCAGGCAGCCTTCGTGGATCCCACGGAGGTAGCTGGTTCGAATCCAGCCAGGGTCGCAATTCTAACCCGTATCTACTACGACACAGTAGCGCATTCCACCTTGCGTCAGTAGGGGCGTGATCTGCTACGTTGACGGCAGCGAGATTGACTCCGAGAAAAAGTCACGTCATCTACCACGATACGGTAGCGTTCAGCCTACGAGATGGCTTCTACCGAGGGTGGCGTTCTTATGCAACTTCTTCGAGATAGAAGGC